>OZ018301.1:3027813-3321218 GCA_963969485.1 Nomada goodeniana | reverse complement strand
GGGCCGCGTTGTTATCGGGTATTGCCGACAGAGCGTTCCGTTTCTCGTCTATACGCCGCAGCATCCTGCGATCCAGCTCTTCGACCACCCGCGCTGTCCTCTGGCTATTCATTAACGCGCCCTCGTGGTTCGGTTGATAACTCAGGGCGCGCACGTAGTATTCGTTCGCTTTGATAACGTCGTTCTGCGTGTACTCGAGAAACTCACCGTAACGATTCAATATATCCGGATGACGAGGCGCGAGAGCCACGGCATGCTGAAACAGCTTGATCGCTTTCTTCTGCTTGCCGGACAATTTCATTTCCAACGCCAAATGTAACGAGGTTAAGGCTTCGGCGACGGTGGCCGCGCTGTTCTCGTTGTCCAGCCGACGAGACAGGTCGGAGCTCGGTAGCGCCACGTCCAGGCTTGCCTCGTCGTACACGTTCAACGTGCTCTCCGATGGAAGCGGGATAAATATGTGACGATAATTATGATCTGAAATGGGGAAAGGGGCCCGTCGTTGGAGGTTAAACGTAGACGAGGAAGCGGGCCGCGATAGGTCGATCGACTTACCAGGTAGAGTCTTCTGGTGCAGTGAATCGCGGATGTATTGAGAGAGCAGCGTGCCGATGACAGCAACCACAACTCCCGACGTGAACACGAGAAACACAGCTACGCGATTCACCATCATTGCGACACTCGCACTCCTCTCGGTTCTCCTTACGACGTATACGAGCTTCTTGCCGCTGCCCGGGCAGGAAAGCTTTTCGCGCGACACGAGCATCGCGTATTTCCAACGAATCCAGAGTACGGTTGCGTCGGATCGACGAGTCGCAACATGCTCCCGCCTTCTGCTTCCTTCTTGCAGTCTGCGCCGTCCTGTGCTGCACTGTGCTTCGACCCAGACGAGATGCTGACGCACCCCACCGTTCGATAGGCTTACCATGTGGTTCTGTTCGATTGGTCCGGCGTTATCATCGGGAAGTGTACTCGGTTTGCTCGCAGATGTCGTGAACATCGATGCGACGAGTGTCGCTTCGCTGACGCCGCATTGGCGCTTTGGCACTCCTCCCGACCAATGGGGGTCGAGAGACGAACTGCAGTCCCGCAGTTTAGATTAGCCGAGCTTTCTTGACCTATTAAGAACTGTGCTGGATTGGAGGAGAAAGATTCTTTTCTGAAATGAATTGCTGTCAAAGAAGTTGTACTGTTTCCTAGCTCGAATAGAGACGCATCCTTAATTGTTTTAAGTATCTTTATGTGTGTTTATGTCTTACACATTCCCCCATAAACGGGTCTTCAATTTTATCATTGTCACCATATAGAACTTTGTGTCTCACCCGCGACTGCCATACCGCCCTGGAAAATTTAGTCTGATTCGAGCGACTTCTGTTCATGAACATTGGTCAGTTGAAGAACTATTGCGAAAAAGGCCGACAACGCCAGATGGCGCCACATGCACTTTTAGGCAGCAGTTGGAGTTCTAGAGTCCCAGCAACATTCTCATGTCACCGACAACGTTACCGACACCTTATAAAAAGTGATGATAATTATACATTTTATATCTCGGATCGTGGTGGTTATTTTTTCATCTGCGAGGCGTCGAATGAAAAGGAAAGAAACAAGAAAGTAAACAATTTAAATAATAAGTTTCAAAAATGGA
This sequence comes from Nomada goodeniana, assembly GCA_963969485.1. Taxonomy (NCBI): domain Eukaryota; kingdom Metazoa; phylum Arthropoda; class Insecta; order Hymenoptera; family Apidae; genus Nomada; species Nomada goodeniana. Next base: position 3,319,573 of record OZ018301.1, on the reverse strand, counting down.
ACAGAAACGACAGAAGTATGGCGCGCTTCTAAACACTTTTTTGAAACGATGAATCGTCCGCGAAAGCGTACCCAGAGCATATGTGTATCTGCAAATGTATTTTCAAAGTGCGCGACGGAGCCAACATCCAACAAGCGGTGAACAGCGGCGAGTGCAATAAGGAACCGCTGATAAAACGAAAGGTGGCCAAACGATAGTAGGTGAAGCAGACGGGGAGCGAGGCCCGACACGAAACGAGGCAGGACGAGGCGAGTCGCGAGGCTAGGCGAAACGAAAGAAGGCGAAAGGATGCATGACGGCTAGTTAGTCCGCGGTACGGTGCAAGAGAAGGCATAGAAAGAGAAGGCGGGAGAATGATGCGTAGCACGAGAAGGCGAGGTAAGTCGGTGCAAGCGAATAATAGCCGAAACGACCCTGAGACCGAGGCCATCGTTGTTCGTTGGCCCGAGCAACGCGCAAGCACGTTCGTTTCTCTTTACCTTCGCGCGATCTTCTACGTCGCATCGAGCGTGAACGCGAGCGACCGGGCGGGCGAGATAGGTGCTCGGTTGCAGCGAAAATCGGTTCAACGAAAAGAAAGGCGCGACCGCATCGATGTCTCGGCGCCTGTCGTTCGGCTTGGTCGAAACGCTCGAACGACGATCGACTCCGGGAACGATGTAGCGAGCGTCGATAAAACTGCACCAGTTTAGGACTTGCTTTTGCATTCTTGTACTCGATGGCGCTACCTACCTGCTCTCTATTTCGCTAAGAGATCTAACGAGCGACACGCGCCGCGCTCAATTTTCTGGTATACAAAAAAAAACGTGTTCGTCGGGCGATAGATCGATCTTTCTTACCCAATTTTCGCGGGGCATTAGTTCCGGCGTTCCGAGTAACACACAATATCGTCGACATCTAAACTACAAGTACTTTTCCAAAAAAGTAATCGGGCAACGGGATCGCGGTCGCTCCCCGCCCCGCAAAGACGTAGGCGGAGACGAACCGAACGGAAGCAACGGTACGTCGCAGAGAAACCTTCTTCTCTCCCCCAAAAGCTGTCCCGAGCATCCGTCGTTTCTGCTCTAATTGCGTTTCCCGCGAGTACTCGATCCCTTCGTCTTTCCGTTACGGTTCCTTCTTTCCGGACCGATCGCGACCGATCAGAGGCAGACCGCAACGGGTCGGCCCGCCCACATCCGACTGGACTCGACCGAACTCTACTCGAAACGCAACCTCGATTTTTCGATTTCGATTTCGATTTCGATTCCGTGTCGGAATGGCGATCGTCCTGGTCGAAGATAAAGCACCGATACTCTGCCTGCCGACGATCCATCGCGTCGAACTTGACTCCCGGTGCAAAGAAATTTGAAATCACCGCCGTCGTTCGGAACAGATGATCTCTGTGTCCACCGGGCAGAGTATCTGCGATTCGTGCTTAGCGATAGAGACGAATTCGCGTACGCCTGAATGGATCTTTCCGCGGCAGCATGCGATGCGACGTTTACGAACGGCGACTCGAACCGGGCAGGCGTCGACGGTAAGCAAAAATACCCATGCGTCGCAGAGTCGCGCGTAGCTGCGTGGTGCATCGCGCAAACGCATCATTTACCTTTTCCCTTCGTCGTCGACGTTCCGCGCTGCCCCTCGCGCATCTCGGCGAAGAGGCAAAGGCAGCTCTGTTCCGGTAAACCTTCTCGATCGTTCAGCCTCGGCTGTTGGAAAAGAGAAAGGACAAGCTGCGGGCAGCGATCAGAAGCAGCGGTGACGAGAAACGGAAGAGGAGTCGGGCAATCGAGCGTCGATCGTAACGCCACTTCGATTTGCTTTTATTCTCCAATGCCCTTTCCTATTTTTACCAAGAAAATAGACGGCACGCGCGGGAAGCTCTCCTCCGATGCACGCGTACTTGCAGAGTCCCAGCACTTCCGCGTTGTAGACGATACACGCGGTCTCTCTGGGCCCGGAGGACGGAGGACGGAGAACGGAAAAAGGCCGAGAGTATTTGACCGTTTAGCCGTTCAGGAAGGGAACTGGATGACTTTTAGTTGCGCGTAAAGTGGACGCGGTCGTTCGACCAGAAAACGGTCCGAGAGTCGCGATGGGCTGGAGGACCGCGGAGACGGAGGAGGATGGCAGGAAAATTTCCAGTCGGATGGACGGTTGTCGGTTCGCAGTTCGCAGCAGCGCTTGGCAGGAAGGAAGAGGGAAGGACGAGGGGGAGGGTTCGATCGGCGGTCCGTGTCGGGAGGGTGCGTCGGGAGGGCCGACGGATCGTCGCACGCAAACATCACGGTCAAATCGCCGTGCCCCGTACCGCTAAACGTCGTCGATTTATCGCGGGCTACCTCCTTCACTGCCCTCGTTCACAGCGTCAATCGGCTAGGCGTTCTCCGCATCGGAGCCGTGCTCGCTAGCCGAACTCGACTTTCGAATCCGGCGGAAAACCGCGATCGATCGGCACGTTTAGCCGCAGGGTCGCCGGTAAAAAATCGATTTATCGAGGAACCGTAGAGGCGAACGGACGGACGGGCGAGCGAGCAGGCAAACGGCAACGAATCGCGTAAACTTCGTGGTCGTCCTTCCTCGAGAGCACGGCTCTCCTTTTACGGCGTGGAAGGTCGAAACGGAAAAAAGCGGTTCGTGGAAGGCGCCTATGCCCGATCCCCGCTCAGCTGCCGGGATAGTCGGCCACTTTGTCGGCGAGTTTATTATTCGTAACGGAGGATTCGAGAGAGGATCGGCTGAATTATCGTGAACGCCCTCCTCCGGTTCCCTCTAACCACCGCGCCGTGCCCCCTTCACCGCGCTTCCGCGCTCCTCCGCGCTCCCTTTCGCCCTCGTCCTTCGCGGCGACGCTCGTCTATTTCGTGGAGGCGCGAACGCGATCGTCGATCCGATCGAAGTTTCTCGCTCGACCGAGAGGTCGATCGGCGACAACGCGAAACGCGTGGAAGCGATCGACGCTGTCCGAATTTTCGTTGGGGACTCGTCGAAGGGTCGTCGGGGCTTGCGATTCGCGGCCAGGTGTCGACGAGCTGCATATTTCCACCGCTCTATAGATAAACGAAACCCCGGCGGTTGCTGCCCTAAAATTTTCATCCGGATCGGGGAGAGAATATAAGGGGCCGAGGGAAAGCGACGATTGGCGTCCGTCTCCGGGACATCCCGGGGAACGGAGACCGCTCCTGCTGGGAGCTTATTAACACCGATAGAGCGCGCACGGCCGTGGTAGCATGTAGGAGGCGAAAATCGTCCTTCCTTTATGCGTCGAACAGCACCCGCTCTCCTATTCTTCCACGACGCCTTTCGGCTGTCACGAAATCGGACATGGCACAGCCATTGAAACTCGAGACCATCGCGAGACGGTCTATTCAAAACGCGCACCGTTCCGTGCCACGCTCTCCCTTCTTCACGGCGAGGCTAAGACCGCCTGGAAGACGGTCTGAAAGGAAGAAGCAGGCCCCGCGGATCGAGATCCGGAGATCGAATGAAAGACCGTTCTCCCTGCGGCATTCAGCTTACTCGTTCGAACGTTTGCCCCGAGCACGGCCGTTCGTCTACCTAAGGCCGATCTCTTGCACCGCTGCAGCCCCCGAATCTTCCTGCCGGCCCGAGTCGACGCTTCGGTCCTTCCAATTTGTGTTCTCGCGAAACGAAACTCTAATCGCTGCCAGCTTTGGCAAGAGCCGGCCGACGGAAGGGACACGGTTGCGAGCGGGCCCGTTTCCTCGAAGTCGTCCGACTTCGTCCTCCTTCCTTCTTCCGAACACCGACCGTCACCCGTCAAACGCGACCGCTGACGCACGGGGAAACTCCTGCTCCCCCTTTGTCGGTCGGCTTTTCGCGCGGCAACTAGCTAATCTTGTTTTCGAGCATCACGGGAACTCGCCATCGCGATCGGACAAATATAGCTCGCGAGCATTCTCGCGGCGAGCGACCGCGAACTCCTCCGCGGCGCCTCGTCCTCTCTCGCTTTCCTTTCGTCGACTTTACGGTGCAGCGACCCGCCTAGATCGCGCGTAAACCATTGACCGCGTTTCTCGCTTCGCGCGACCCGAACGGTCCCGCGGATTCTGCGCGAAGGCGGCGCGTCGAGTCGCGTTCGCGTTACTCGCCGCGATCGTTCCGGGCGATTTCGACTCGAAGGGCGGCCTCGGTGAGGGGCAGAAGGAGGAGGACGAGGGTCGAGAGGGACTCGTCGCGTCGCGGTCGGATCGATACGCGCGTCGGGAAACGAAGGGGAGACGAATCTCGAATCCGGCACCGGATTCTTCGACGCGAGTCCGACCGCGAACCGTTTGGCTGTGCACGCAGGAATATCGGAGGCGACCGAATGCCGGGAGGGAACGTGTTCGAGGAAGGGCCTGCGCGCACCCGGTGTTCGTTCCCGTCGAAAATTCGTTCCCGCGTGGTTGACCTACATTTCAAACACGTGGCGCTTTACGATCGTGGTCGGTAGGCTGAAAAAACGTGCGCGTCGATGCTACGATGCCTCTGAAAGAGGTCCGGAGCCGCGAAACAGGGGTACCCATTGTGCCCGAGCGACAGCTGCGACGCGATCATTCCAGCCGAGCTTTATTTAACGATACGGAAACGCCGGAGACCCCGGCCGCGATTTCCATCGGGCACCTTTACCTTTTTATAATGCCTCTTATCCGAGGGCGAAGCTTCGAGCGACGATCAGCGCGAAAGATTCCGAAGAACATTTGCCAGCTTCGTAGATGCCGGCGAAGCTCCGGTAATCGCCCCGAAGCCCCGGAGTCAGTTAATCCGAAGGTAATTCTCGTTGCGACGGACCCGTTGCGCTTCTACAACCCGTAAAGTTCCGGCAGCCCTTCGTGTTTCTCCTCTTAACCATTCGCCACCCCGTCCTGCCAGCCTTTCCCGCTGCGCTTCTGCGACGAAACTGCCACTCGTCTCCACCCTTCGCCTCTCCTCGCCACCCTTCCCTCTTGTAATCTATTCCCCCGCGCTCAAGCTTCGCGGGCTCGTCCCCTCGAGTTTTGGATTCTTTCGCCGCCGCGAGCTCGAAACCATCGCTCGCGACGCCTCGTGGCTTCCAGCTCGCCCGTTCGCACCGCGACTCGAGCGGCCGACCGAAGATTCTAGAAATAGCGGGGTATTTTCCCTCGGAGGGAATCGAACTCGCGACCTTACGGCTTACACCTCGACCGCACCCCGTTATATTTTTAGACGTCAAAGCAAAAGACTTCTCCCGCCTATGGAAAGCGCTCGCGCGATCGCCGAGCGTGCTTTGCCCTCTGACTGGCGACCCCGACACGCGGATCCGCCAACTTTTTCCACGGCGAGACCACGGACACCGGAGCCTCCTGCGACCCAGGAGACGGAAGGAAACGTCGAACCGCGGTTCGCGATTTCCAGACGTTGGCCGTTTCTCGATTCGCCGGGCGTTTGCGGTTTCGCCGTTCGTCGGAGCACAATTTTGCATTCGCCGTAGCGCGGCAGGTATATAGCTGCCGTGAGCGAGGCCTATTTCGTAGAACCAGTTCCGTCGAGGGAAGCCTCGAGAGATTTACGATCGCTCGAGACCCCCCTTTTCGTATCGCGGCGACGCGACGCACCGATTCGCTTGCCTGCCCTTTGCCGCGGATTCTCACCGCGCCGATGTTCCTCTTCGGTTCGCGGCGATTCGCGGCGAAATTGCTCGCTTCCTCCGGCCCGCAGGTTGCCCACGGTGAACGCGACCTTGCTCCTGGTCGAAATAACCGAAACCAATCTAAATCTCGCCGAGGTGGTCCATCGAGGCGATATTCGGCCGTCGATCGACCTTCCGTGGAATCGAGGCGGGGCCAGGCGAGACGAACGGGTCCCGAATGTTATTTTAATTGCGACATGAGCGGTCGTTTTTTCAAGGATGCGGTGCCCGTGTCGAACTTTTACGCGTCTGTGCCGCGCGCTGGAACCTCCCGATCGATGCCCGCTTCGCGGCGAAATTAATAAAGTTTATCCAGCAATTTATTCGCTTGCCTATCTACCTGACTGTCTGCCTGCCGGTTGCCAGCTTGCCCGTTCGCCTGCCCGTTTACCTACCTTCCTGTCCGTTTGCCTCCCTAGTTACCTACCTGTCTTCCTACTTACCTTTCTACCTACCTACCTACCTACCTACCTACCTACCTACCTATATACCTATCTACCTACCTCTCCGTCCGATTGCCCTCTTACCTGCTCGGCCGTTTCTTCGTTTCTACTACCGCGTGTTGCATCGTCTAGAGCAGCCGTCGCAAAACGCGCGGAAAAATCACGCGTACCACTATTTCCATTGCATCGGTTTAAGCATCGCGACAGATGCTTTGACTCGTGACTCGAGCGGGTGACATCGGGAAACGATCGAACAATCGTTGCGACGAAATGGCCGCACCGAAACGCGGAAATGAAAACCGCGCGACCTTACGCCTTCCAACGTCCTTCTCGACGAGTTCCGTCTTCGTGCCCGTATCTCGTGTCTCGTATTCCACGATCGGGACTCTGCCCCTTCGATAATCTACCTGCTCGCAGATAGCCGCGGCATAAATCTAAACACCGCGACCGCGTTGAATCCTTCGCTTTCACCGAGACCGCGTCGAACGCGAGCCTCGCCTGGCCACGGTTGCGCAACAAACTCTGCGGCCTGGTTCCCATAATTGCCCCCAGTGCGCACGGTCGCGACCGGTCGAACCGCGGTTCAGTTTTCGAAGCGGAAAATCTCGCGGGGTCGGCCGTGTGTCGGGCGTCGTACGCGCGGAAGGCAAATTGTCGCCGCGGCCGACCCGATCGGCGATCGAAACGCCTCTGCGACGCTACGCAACCCGACGCGTTTTCGCCGGGAGCAGCCTGCGCGACGGAATCGCTCAATTAAAAGTATCGTCGTATTCGCTCGACGAACGGGCCGCGACGCCAAACGATCCACCGACGCGGTTCGTTATCGCCGCGACGGAGCTCGAAACCATCGTTCGTCGAGTTCCGCCGTATCGGGTTCGCGCCGCGCAACGTCCTTTCCTTATCTTTCTGCGAACCGAATCGAGAACGCAGATGCTTCGCGAATTCCTTTCTCGGAAGACGTCGATTCGCGGTTTCCCTCGACCTCCGACACGGGAGAGACCGTACCCTCTTCCTCCTTTCTCGTCTTTCCTTGCCATTTCTTTCGTACCTTCCCCACCCATTCGCTGGCGAGCGTTCGACGAAGGAGCAAAGCCCCGGACCGATGCATAGCGCGGACCGCGGTGCAGGAGAATCGAGCAGGAAGACAGAGAGAGAGAGAGAGAGGGGGGAAGATCGCGACGAAGACAGATCCGCGGACAGGAGAAAGATGCGGTGGGCAAGAGAGTCGAGGATGAAGCTCGTCCGACTCCTGCGAGGAGATTATGGTAATGCCGACGGACGTTTTAAGGTCGTAAAAATAATACGGCGATGTCTCTGCACAGCTACCGGGTACTTTGGTCCCTCGCGTGCAAGCTGATTCATACGGACGCGATAAAAAAGCAGCGTGACTCAAAGTCGAGGCTGGCGAAGCCTGCGATACTCGACGATACTCGACGATGATCGACGACGACGACGGAGGGCCCGGTTTCGGTGCGCCCTCCGGGTCGACGGTTCCTCGGGTGGCCGCGCGACGCGGCGCGCCGCAAAGTTTCCGGCGAACGCCCCGAACGAGTCGCGACCCCGACAGTTTTCGTGTCCCGCGTTGCCGCAAATCGCCGATACTATTAATATCCGAGGTTCGCGAGAGTCGTTCGTCGAACCGTGACGACGTTCCCGAGGTCCACGTTTATTCCCAGCGCGAAACGTTAACGAAACTCTGACGAACCGCTACGCGTCCTTGGCGGACAGCCACGCGGAATTTCAAGTATAGGAGCCCGCATCGGCGATCGCTCGATACGACACGACCTCGCGGACTTTTCCTCGTCGAAGCTCGCGAGTCGCGCGTGCAACGACCGCGCTCATCCTTCGAAATGTTCGCTAAAAGGTGCTCGGTTCCGCGTTGCGCGTATTCGCGCGAGCTGGTACGCGCGCATACATGCTTGCGCCAGATTCGCTCGTCATTTATCGTTCGGCGGCACGTCGACGGAGGAAGGGCACGCAATACCCGCGTAGACGAGCAAACGATCTCGAGGCTGCCCGGTGTCCACCGGGGAACGGAGTCGTCGTCGTCGTTAGCATACAATTCCCGCAGGTTTTCCCAGCGTGCGCAACTCGTGGCGCTGTTAGTCACGCGTTTCGGTTCCCTACCTGGCCTACGATTGTTCGCTATCCGTCGCCGTCCTCCGCGTGTCACCCGCGTCGCCCGATCCACCAGCTGACTGTCGAGGATTTCGCGCCGGAGCGAGTTTCACCGACCTTGACCACCGTACTGTGTCATCCAGCGCTCGGTCGCATTTCTCGCGAATCCGCACGATTGATAGCGCCGGTGGAAACTGCGAGGCTCCCTCGAGGTCTCGATACGCGACGCGCAACTCGCCTTCGACGAGATCGCAGCATCGGTTACGCAGCCGGGAAGGTCAGAGACCCGCGATCTGGTTGGCAAACCATGTGTACAGACCGTCCTCGCTCCGCTCTTCCCGCCGTCCCTCTTACCCTCCGGCCGCTCCACCCTCTGCACCGCGGCCTCCACGGACACGTTCGAAGCGAGCCCATTTTCCAGCGGCAGGACGATACGTCGCACGGATCGGCAACGAAGCGAGAACGACCCTTCGGACGCTGGAGCGGACGCGAGCGCGATCGAATTCGTTGGCGAATTCGAGGGACGCGCCGACGACGTCGAGCCTGCTCGCTCACGCGTGTCGTTAAATATCGGAGTTGACATCGTTTGACCCGTCTTCCCGTTGCTGCTCTCGGTTCTCGACTCTTGGCTCCTCTCGGCACTGGGCTCCCGGCTCTCTCGATTCGTAGACTCTGACTCACGTCAGGGTCGTCGGTACGAGGTCAACGACAAACGAACTCCTTTGCCTGCGAGCGCGCGATCCCGTCTCGCTCCTCTCCGCCTCGCCCCGGCCAGCCGCGACTTCGTTCGCCTCGTCTCACCTCACCGCTCCCCGCCTCGCTGCGTCGGCTTTGCGGTTCGCGTTTCTCCTCTTCCCGCTACCAACGCGTGCACGTACGTGTTATACCATCGGGCGGTTCGGCTCTTCTCGTCCCTGCGCTTTGCTGCTTTTTCCGATGCGGCTGAAACTTGCGTTCCGCCCGCCGCGAACCAGAGCCTCGCGCTTATCGAGAATCGAACGCGGCCCGATCCTGCGCGACACCGCATCGATTCGCACCCGATTCGATCGTCGGGCCGCGGCCTACCCTAGACGGGGCAAGCAGCGAGCGAGAGCGCGAGCGAGTCAGCCTTATAGTTAGTCAGTCAGTAAGTCAGTCAGTCAGCCAACGAACCAACCGACCGACCGACCGATCGACTAACCAGCCAGCCAGCCAGCCATCCGACCGAACCACCGAGCCTTGTTTTCAAGCAAGGCACCGAGGCTGCCCCCTGAACCGGATCGCGGCATTAACCTCCGCCAGTGTTGTATATCGCTGCGCGTTCCCTGCCTCTCCGCCTTCCGCACCACTACCACTATCAACCGTCGACCCTACCATTACCACCGTGACCGTCACCCTCTCCTGCGCGTCTCTCGTTTCGCTCCATCCTACACCCTCGCGCCTTTATTCTCCTCCTCCTCCTCCTCCTGCCTCTACTACTCCCTCTCCTCTTCGACGGCCACCTTCTCGCCGATGACTCTTGCCATCTGTTCGCTCGGCACATCCTAACTCTTCTCGACAATTTCCCACAGCTCGGCACGAGTTATCCGTGCCGCGTCGCAAGAAAAGGCCGACGTTATTCGGTCGCGATAATTCCATCGACGCCGCGACCGGGCGAGACCCGAGCGCCGCCTTAATTGAAAAACCGCCGGCCGCGTCCGGCTCGCGCCCGCTCGCACGAAGCGAAATTTCGAACGGGACAAGGGGTTGAGAGAATCGAACGACGACTGCGACTCTCCCGGCCCGCGCAAAAGTCGAGCCGCCTCGTGGCGTCTATCCCTCGGATCGATACGGCCAAGGACTCGACCGGTGCTGAACTCTCTCCTTGCTATCATTTGGTACGCCCCGCGGCGAGACGCGACGCGACTCGGGCGTCCGCCGATAACGAGGGGAGGACGTCGCGTGAAACGCGAGCGGATCGAAAGAAGCGTGCTGTCTCGGGCGGAGACGAAACGGGTCGGACGAAGCGGTAGACACAAAGTTGGACCTGGAGCGGGACGGCGACGCGTCGGCTGGTCGAGCAAAGAGAGAGGCAAACTCGGTAAAGCGTGCTCGCCGAGGGAAGCTGCCGATCCGCGATTATTCTATCATCCGTGCCATGTACCCGCGGCGTAGCCTTGCGTGAATCTCCCGTGGACGACGAACGCCACCCCGGGAACCATCAAACGGAAGCCGTATCGACGACGCCGGCGTTTTTCCGAGCCAGAGACGCGCGTCGATTCGGCATCGCGTCACGATCGGCTGCGCGAATTTCGCTGGCACCTGCCCTTTCGTTCGCGATGCGCGTCGGTGATCTATCGAGGGAAGAAAGCAAAGGGAGAAAGAATGGCAGGAAGGAAGGAAGGAAGGCAGGAAGGAAGGAAAGACCGAAGGGAAGAAAAAGAGAAAAAAAATGCTAAGTACGCGGTGAAAACCGGTTCTTGGCAGACACACGAACGCTAGTCGTGCGACGGCTGCACCACTCGCCGCACGTTATTCGCAAAATCGAGTTTCCCGAAGGTCGGCACGCATCGACCGAACTACGAGCGAGAACGATGAACGAAAGGGACGACGCGGAGAATCGCCGCGCAAAAACGACTGATCGGTCGCGAACTTTGGCCTTGCGCACGAGGGTCAAGGCCACTGACAACGTTTGCGCCAAGTCCGCGCGTGTCCCCCAACTGTGAACCGCGCGACCCTTCTGCCGCCGCCTCGGGCGCAACTAGAAATCGTATATACATGCACGTAGCACGTATATACGCATCTGCATCGACGGCACGCGCTCTGCCGTTCTCTCGTTCTACGTTGCGTGTCATCGTTGGAGCGCCAACGTCCCACGATTCAACGATCGACGCGGTGCATCGTTGGTCTCCTGGCCGGGCCTCCGACGCGTAGACCGTGGATTTGCGAACGGGTTCACGCGCCGTCAGGTTTTTCTGGCAACCCCAGTCACGCGTCTGGTCTGGCCCAGCGGAGCGTGCTCTTTTCATCCTGCAACGCTCCGTGCAGAGGCCAACGCGCCGGCCTCGTGGATCGATATCGGCAAAAACGCTACGCGCCGTGGCGAATCTCTTTTTTTTTCTTCTCTTTTTTTTTCGTTTTTTTTTTCGCGACAAAGGCGGATCTATCCGTGCAACGACAAATTTGCACAGCCAATCGAGACTAATCGTCGACGAACGAGAGCAACGGATTCTTTCGCGGCGCGAGCTCGGCTCGCTTTTCTCCGGCGGTGTACGGTATCGCGGTCGACGATCGGTTCAGCGGCGCGGACCTATAGGATGATCACGCGACGTTGCGTTCGATTCGCGCGATACCTTCCACCTAGAACGGACAATCGTTCCTATCCGGCCCCGGCCGTCCTGCATCGCCCTCCATTGCGTTTCAGTTTGCACAGGGACAGATTCGCACCGACGAATCCCGAATCTCGATTCACGGTTGCTCCGAAATCGTCCCGGAGATCCGCTCCGGTGAGCCGGGCCGACTCTATTCGACCAGCGACGATTCTTTCTCGCGGTAGGTCGCGTTCGGCCAACTGCATATATGCGCGTCCAATTTCCGCTAACGAGCAGCTTCGTCGTTTCCGATGTTCCAGCGCGCCAGTTCGTTACCGCGACACTTCGAAACGGGTTCCACCCCACCCCCGAGATCTGGTCCGGGTCGGGTGCAGTCCCGCGACCTGCCACACGATCTCCTCTTCCTCTACGGGGCGGTGGAGGGCACGGTTCTCCGGAGATTCGATCTATCCGCCGCGCCGGTTCTCCTGACCGACGACGACGACGACGGCGATCGCGATCGCCAGTCTTGTAATTACATCGTAATTTATGCGCGTGTTACGGTGCATGACGGCCCTGCCTGTGGCCCTTTGACCATCACTCCCCCCCCCCTCTCTCTCTCTCTCTCTTCCACGTTCCCCCACTCCTGCGCTTTCTCTTCCTCTTCGTCTTGTGCCCCTCGCCAAGTCGACTCGTTTCGCCCTCCTCACCACCTCGTTCCCGCAGTTTGTCTCCCACGCTTGCTTGCCCTAGTGCCGTGCAGCAACGGGCCCGTTCGTTTTCCCGAATCGCCTTCCGCCTCTCGTCGACGCACGTCGCCGTCGTTGACGAATCTCGCGGCTTCGAGGTATTTTCAGTTCAGCGGTCGACCAGCCATTAGTCCCGTTCTAGATGAGACACTTTATGCATTTGTCCCGGAACCCACAAATGCATTGCGCGTGTACGGTCCCGACAGACGTGTGACAGGCATCGAAAAGGGGGCGACAAAGTGTCTATCGGTGGCGCCGGGTGGACGACGTCTCGGCGACGGGAAACATATAATATAGATTATAGATACATACAAATATGTGTATATATATATATATATATAGAGGCTGTTCACATAGAGGCTTCAACGCGAGCCACTCGAGAGGGTCACTTCTTCGGCCGAGCGTTATCTCGCCGCTTAATAAGTATTTTTAATGGCATGCATCACGGAGCGTTCTACGCTAATTCGACCACCCTCGTAATTCGACGACAGTCGGCGATATAGCAACAAATAAATCGCAGAACGTATATGTATACATAATGCATACATATATACGAGTGTCTAGACGTTATCGCTTGACTACTTTACAAGCGTGACGGAAACAAGCGCTCGAGTTCGACGAAATTACGGTAACTCGTTCGGTTTCGGTAAATAGCTTCGCTTAATCTGTCGGTTTGTATTTTTCTCCGCATTATAAACGTATCGCCACCGACATCTGATCGCATTACGATCCGACGAGTCGCGCCGCGGCAATGGTTGCACGTGTATGTATACATACATGCTTTCATATCTCTGCCCGGAAGAGCCCCCGGTGCATCGTACGCTGCTATGCAGAAAAATAACATTCTCCGTCGCGAAAAGCTCGACGCTTTTCTTCCAAGGTCTTAGCGAATTATGTCTCGCTGGGAAATGTCCAGGATCGCAATGCGATTCGACCGCGCCACGGGTTTCCACGATATTTGCAAGAACCGGCGGGTCAAAGGTGCGCTGCTTCGTTACTTTCGCGGCTGCCCCGAGCAATTAGAAGCGCGCGTGGCTCGTCGTGCGTCGCATCGTTGAGCGAACTTTGCAGACGACGACGCGTCTCCGCTCCCGCTCAACGTCCGATAAGATAAAAGCGAAACGCATTGAAACTTGTCGCTGATTCATCGATCATCGTCAGGGATCGCAGCTGCGTAATAAGCAAGGTTGCATCAAGCCCGCTTTCGAAATCGAAATGGAAACGAGGCGTTTAGAAACGACGGCCAAAGCGTTTTGCATCGCGTCTGGACGAGCGTGTGTACAGGTTGGCCGGGTAAAGGTGCAGGACGACGCAGTAGCCGCGGTTCCAAGTATTCCGACACCACGGTCACCGTCGTTGCCCCTATTATATAAATCTAGAATAGATGGTTCCGCGGATCGGACCCAGTCGGATCACCTCGGGCTTGGTCGGGGCCGAACGGGGCCCTGCACTTTCTGGGATCGACGGGGTCCTCCTTCCGAGAGTAACTCGAAACCACGGACCAGACTCTGCATTTCCTTCTTCTACTTTCCGCGCTCTGCCCCCCCCTCTCTCTCTCTCTCTCTCTCTGCCCCCCGACTCCTTCCATCGCCCTGTTTTCCCGTTCGCTGGGCATTCACTGCTCGCCGTGTATTTACTGCGTCTTACGTTCGGGCAGCGTTCCACCTTCGGGGTTTAGACCGAATTCTCGAACGCGTATGCACGCGCACGTATAAGTATATGCATTGCGTCTGCTTCGGTAGAATCCTTGGGTCGCCACAGGCAGGACGAGCTCCAACGGAGAGCTACGGCGAACGAATCGCGGAAGAAAGACGCTGGGCCTGTCCTCGAAATCGACGACATCGGCTTAGCGGCTTAGCGGGACATTTTCTCGATAAAGAGACGCGCACGACCGATCAGGCGCGCAAACAAACGAGGTGAACGCAGCTGGCAACGCAGTCACGGTACGTGGCATTGCGAGTGCTAATGCACCGAGGTCACCAGGAAGCCGCTATCTAAGGCACACGCGGTTGCGAGAGCCCGATATCGCGTTTGCGCGCTCTTTCTTTGTAGCGAACAGCTGGTCGAGCTGAGTCACTGGTGCGGCCTTGATTGCGCCGTAGCGGAAGATCGGACTCGCTTTCGTTGCTGCTCGTGGCCGCGACGTTTCCAGCGTGCACGTGTGTCGCCCGCGCCAAATGCGGGACGTCGCGACGCTCGCAGGTCTCGCCGAGCAACGTTTCCCGGCTGCAACGGCGAACCGCACCGGTTTCGAGGCTTCCTCGCGATTTCTCGCGGTTCCGCGAGATCGGTGCCAGCCGCCGGGCTGGACGTCCTTCCATCGTTGCTGCTCGCTCCAGCTTCTTATCGTCGACTCGCCGCTGCCCTCCCGTCCTCCTACAGATATTGTTTTAATTATCGCACGACGATAAAGCACGCGACAACAGCGCGCATCGGCATCACCGCTGGTGCCCGATAGCACCCTGGCCGGGCACGTTGCATTTCGATCGCTGACGCGATGTTTGCCAACGTGGCCCGCTTGCCTGATGCCCCGCAGGATTGTCGATAGCGGAAAAATACGCGTCGCACCTCCCCACCTGCCGCCGTCGAACCGCTCTCGTCGCCGCTCCGCTATTCTTCTCCATTCCTTTTGGTCGCGGCTTCGCTTTTACTCGCGGCACACGCGGCATCGTGGTGTTCGTAACGCGATCCACGCGGAGCGCAGATAACGCTCTTCCGAGAAGAGTATCGCGTGCTTGCGTTCTCAGCCGTTCATGACTCGCGGCGAAACCGTGAATCGATCGCGTCGACGATCGAGGGGGTGCAGCAGCTCGGCTCGCGAAAATCGCTGCGATCGTAGCGATCTCGAACGGGGACGGGGGCCCCGAGTGCGTCGTTCGCCAGCGACGTGCGTACGCGCGCCGCGCGGGGTGCACAGCAGAAGGCCTAAAAACCCAGATAACGCGTGCAACGTCCGAGCAAGACAATAACGATCGGAGTGATTCACGGTGGCCGATAAAGCCGGATGTACCGTAACTGCGTCTCGTACTTTGCCCTTGCTGCGAGAGTCACCGCTCCCGAAGCGAGCGAGCGCCGTCCCGACCGCGAAATGCTTTTTCGCCCCCCCGTTCACCCACGCGCTTCCACCTTTCTTCCTATACGCACACCTCTTCCCCCTTCTCTTCCGCGCTTCCCGCGGTCCCGCGAAATCCTTCTCGCTTCCTTTTCGCCCGTCCGCGCGAAACCCGCCGCAGCTGCGCGGCCGACCCGTTCCTCCGTTCGATCGATCGATGGTTCGCGCGTAATCCGTTCAGTATTTAGACTGGACGCGGAAGGCAGAAGAAACGCGAGGTAGGGATCGCCGCTGGTTCGTGTTTAGCGTTGGTTGCGTAACCGCGAGACAGCGATCGACGATCGAGTCGAGAAAGAAACAACGCAGCGCAGCTGTTCCACGTTTCGCCGATCTCTGCTTTATCGTACTCCTTATCTTCCCGTTCGAATAACGCTCCGGGCGCACGCTCCGTCGATTCGCGCGCGTTCCCCGTGCCCCCTTTCGCCCCTCGTGGTCGCGTCCATCGGGTGCCAGCTCGACGAGGACGACGATCCGAATTTCAAGGCCGAATCGATACAGGAGTACGTACACGCGGAGGATAGAGGAACAGCCTCTGGGGAATTCGTCGCTCGTCTCGCTAGCCGCGCCGGAAGCACGATTTCACGGCTGAACGCGATTCTTTCGAGCGGCCGACTCGCGCGCTCCAGGAGACCTCGACGCGTATAAGGTCCTCCCGCGCGGCGCGTACCGCGGCTCCATCGTGAATCACTTCTGCTCGTGATTCACGGCGCGTCTCGCGACGAACGCGCAAAGCACCGTGCGAACGCGTTACGCTTACGGAACGGTATTCGTAGTCGCTTTTGCTCGGTCGTTCTCGATTCCTGGAAAACCTTGGCGTGGAAATCGCGTCGACCCTTGCCGACTCGATTAGCTGTCCCATGCGGAAACCGTAGACCGCGAGACTGCGGAGGCAACGAATCCGCGCTCGCGGCTTGTCCTCTCGCGCCGTAACTTGCTGCGGCGTGCATGCACGCGCATACGTACACGAACGCGCGGTGGTCGCTTCTCGGTGGTCAGGTTCGAGCACGTATCGGCCACCGGCTGCCGATCGACGCCCGTACGAGCATCGTCCGGTGAAAGCTATCGGTTGCCGTCTGCCGTCTGCTGTCCGCCGTTCGCCGTCTGCTAGCAGCTCGCTTTTACCGGCTGGCCGATCCACAGATTTCGTTCACGGCTCGCGTTTGGACGGGGAGCCCGTTCCGTCCTATTCGACCGGGCCTCGAGATCCGAGATAGAAAATCTAGCGCGACCCGTACTCGAACACGTTTCCCCTTGCGACGGCGATGATGATTAGGGTGCACGCGTGAACGAGTGGGCGGAAGATCGGTCGGGAAAAGAGGGTACGGACTGGTGGGCACGGCGGAGGGGCAGGGGAACTATGAGCAGCGCGAAAAAGCCTCGAGGCTAGCCGAGCGGTATGGCCTCGACTTCTCTCTTCGGGGACCTTCGACGCGTTTCCGTTCCGCGAGGGCAAAGCGCTGGGTTTCGCGGATACGCGGTCGCTCGAAGAGCGCGCTCACGATTCTTCCGACGCGTCGAGATACGCGTACGCGCATAGGTGCAGCGGCGAATCGATTAATCGAGCGGCGCGTGGAAAGTGGCGAATTCGGGGAAGCATAGTGGCGGAGACCTCGGCTCGCTTCCGAGTCGGTTTTCAAACTATACGTGTGTGCGCCGAAGGGAACGACGATGCCGTATACGCATAATCGCGGGGGTCTCACATTAACACCTGGTAATCGTGTACCTGGACCGAAAGGGTGTCAAAGATTTTTAGCCGTTTGAATGCTGGGACCAGATCATCGACGCAAGTTCTAGAATGGTCCTTACTCGCGAAAAGTACAAGTAGAGAATGGTGCTTGTGTTTTCAAAGTCGCCGCCAACTTCTCAATATGAATCCCAATGATATGCATTATTCTGGGCGAGCGACGAGTTCCTATAAATTTACGTTATCCGAGTGTTTACATTACTTTCTTGTTGCGCGATTGCCAATCGCGCAATAAGAGCATGTCGAGCAAATCGTCGACTCTGCGAAGGGGGTGCGGCGTACTCTCGCGATACGGTCGAAGCAGGATCGCGTTTCGACGCAGCTGCTCTCCTCCTTTACGCGCGCTGTGCCGCGCCGCTAATCGCGCAATCGAAAGCAGCTCTGCCATCGGGCCGTCGATCGACCGTTTCAACGACGATCCTTCCTCACCGCTCGCGCGTTTCCCGTCGCCGCGGGGACAGTTTCGCCCTACGACTCAGCTGCCGATCTTTTCTTCGCGTAGACGAGAATAAGTGGGTCGCGCGTGCAAACTCCAACCTGGAGTTGCTCATGCAGCACGCAGCGCGAGCCAATGTCGCAAGCTGTGACTAACGGACGCAATTTTTCATCGCGAAACTAGCTCTATCGGGGCACGGTTATCGAGCCGATGTGTCGCAACGACGCGTACACCCACGCCGCGATTCGACTTCTACTCGACCCGACGCGTATCGTCGGCACGGCTCGATTCGAATCGATGCCGTATCTAAGGCACGATCGTCGCGATATCTGTCCGCGCGAATCTCGCACCCGCTTTTCAGGCACAGCCGTCGCGGCGTCCGCGCGGCGGCTGGCCGCGACGATCGGGCGCGCGTTAACTCGCGGCGAGGGTAATCTAGCGGACAGGCGGAAACAAAGAAAAGATCGAGAAAGGATGGGAAACGGGTACGTGGAACGAGCCGAGTCGGGTTTACGAGGTCCGACTTAAAACCGTCCGCGTGATTCATAGCGTTTGCGGCGTATCGCTGGTCGACCGAGAGAGCTCTCCCTCGTGCGACCGGTTTTGGCAGCAGTCCCCGATACACGTGTTTCCAATAAGCTTTTATCGGCAAATAAATCAGTCGTGACCTTATCGCAAGATTGTAGCGCTCGCGTCGCCTCCGTCCAACTTATCGTCATCGCCGTCGCTGTTGTTGTTGTCGTCGTTCCCGTTCCCGCACACTTCATTTTCAGTCGATTTTCACGAAATTTTCCCCCCTCGTGTCCGGTCTACCTGTTGCACGCGATCGATCAATAGCAACGCGTTCGCCCAGGTGCTCGGCCCGCCCTGTTGCGCCTCCAGCCCGGGGGATTCGATTTTCTAAGCGCACCCGGATCGCGCCGGGCGATCCGCGATCGGTGAGACGAAGCCTACGATTTGTCATCGTTCGTAGCGCGTTTCGCGTCTCGTCTCTCGGCCCTCGCCTCGCGAACAAAGCGACCGCGACCGACCACCAAACCGGCCAACGAGCAAAGAAAAGGAAAAAAAAAAGCGAAAACCCATGACGCTCGTTCCCCGAGTCTCGGCCTCGAGCGTTCCACGAACGGAGATCGTTGTTCGCGAGAGGAAATGCCGCGTCGCGTTGAACTCAGCCACGAGATTCGAACTCAGGACCTTGGACTAACCATTGACCTCGATAGCTATACGCTACCTCGCGGTATGCGGCCAGCAGCATCCTATACCCGCACCGCGACTTGCCCGCTCGATCGCTTCGTTTCTTCGTTTCTTCTCTTCTTCGTCGAGCTCGATCCATCCGCTGTCCCTCTTCTCTTCCCCCTTTTCCCTCTCGTTTATACGCGTCGAACCATGCGACCGTCCGTGTATACGGCTCGTCGATAGACCAATCGCCCGCGCCCCCGTTCCCAAAGTGCAATCTTCGCCTCGCTCTCTTTTTGCCGAATCGCCGTGCAAGCGAGCCGCGCTGCGTCCGCAGCGATTCTCCCTCGGCGTTAAATCGGCGAGCGTGGCTGCGCACGTCGATCGTAACCGCGCGGACTGACCAGCGCAACCTTTTCTCGACGCCAGAAACGCTCGGCGACGAATTCGACTGTCTCGAACAGCGATACTCGGCCCTCCGCGGGCAGGTCGTAAAAATAGGGGAAGACTGAGCAACTAAGCGAGGGGTCGAACTGGAAATGCAAAATAAACGTGGTCGAAGAACCCATCGATTTCACATCGATTCGAACCGAGCGCCCGGCTATCAACCTCGCATCTCGATGGAACGGTACACGCCAAACGACAGACGCCGAAACGCGGGCGAATTATTTCGGTTTCCGTTCGCGTCGTTGGACAGATTTTAACGAGGTGTAGCCGGCGGAAAGCGTGCGCACTCATGGACGCGTTCGCGAGGTGTAAACAGGGAAACCCGGTGATCGTTGGCAAGCCTGCTCTCGCGCGAGTGGGTGCAACGCCACCGTAGACCTTGAGCGATTATTTTACCACTCGAAACTCGACGCGGCGACGCATTTCGCTGGATTTCCTGTGCTTCTTGTATACTCGCGCGACGTGCCCGGTCGTCCGCTGGCCGTTCAAAACACGCAAGATTTCGATCGATATTAAATGAATAGAAGCGACAATATCGTTCTTGCACTCGAGCGTGCAGCAACCCGGGAACGTACCTGGACCGTACTATATTTTCCAAATTGTGCGCTCTCGCGGAAGTGCGACAGCCAGGTGTCGCGATGAGGCACAAGGCCGACCCGCGTAACCGTTCGATAAAAATGATCGGGCCGAACTCGATCGACGACGCGGTTTCTACGATCGCTGTGGCCACGCGGCGATACGGTTAATCGCGATCGAAACCGTCGAAGGATCGGCGTCGAGGCGGGGGAAGAGGGTATCGAAACTCGTGGCAAAATTGCAGGTCTCGGTGCAGCCACCGCCGCGCGGCAGCGTTGTTCATCCGTCGACAGCTATTAATAGCGCGCCTTACTGCGCGTTATTATCGCGCACGGCCGTGTGTATCCTCGTGTGGCGCGTGGTTCGTCGAAAGATCGCTCGCGAGAGGAAAGCCCGATACGTATTTATTAACTGTTCGACGCGAGAAAGATCGACTCGGTAAATGAAGGGGCGAAGCCGATCGATGGCGTTCACCCGCCTCGGATCCGCGCCGATGCGCCACGACCCCGCGCGTACCAATGACATCGCGGCGAGGATGATGCCCCGGTCGCCGCTCGCGTTCACCGCGAGTTGGCGGAATATAAGACACGTCGTAAAACACCACACACGCTGCATCGTTTTTCAATATTTTTTTAATAAGTTCGATAGAAAAATTATAGAAATGGGGTACTTAATAACAAGGTAATAGGTATTATGAACAAAGAGCTAAATACAAATGTACAGTGTCGTTATACATGTAAAGTTAGTCGGTAGCGTAACTAGTTTCACTATCGTGTAATATAATGAAAACATCTTAAAATCTACGAGAGGAGATACAAAAGCGGACTTCTCTCGTCCCCGCGCGCTATAACCCAGCGGCAGGTTTGCTACGCGTGTTTCACCTGTCGCGCCGGCAGTTGCGGCCGTCCGGGAATCCGACGAAAACGCGCGGAGAAGAGAAAGGTCGCTAACGAATACGAGCACGCGAATTGTACACACGCATCTCCCGCGGAATCGCGGTCGCTGCTCTCGTTTTCGTTCGTTCGGAAGTTGCGGCAGCAAGGGACGCGGGCGCGTCGGTTTTTCTGGCGTGCAACGCGCGGAACACACTAGGAGAGCAGCGAAGAAAATACGAGACTCGCGCGCCGCTCGTGCCCGATTCGAGTGGAATCCTCGGGGCTGCGAATCTCGGCAGATATACATTATATTAAATACGCCTTTCCCGCACAAAGATATGCGTCACGTTTTCTCGCATCGCACACAATAATACATATACAACTACTGCTACTAGTACGGTCGGTCGCTGCGAACTGTTGCTGCCGCCCGTGCAGACAGCAGCAGCAGCAGCAACAGCATCGAGCAGCAGCAAATGGACACCGTCGATCGGTATTGAAAAATAGGTTTCTATCCGATTGAGATCGTTTATCGTCTTCGTACATTGGGCTGCAAGGCCTTTTCTATTATTTCGCTTAACATCTGTACCCGTTTTCGTTCCCATAAACGGTGGAATATTGCACTTTGGTGTGTTCTCGTTTTACTTCTATACTTATGGATATAAATTATCAAGCGCGACACCAACGGCTCGCCGCCCGGGCTCCCCGACCGCTTCCCGCTGGTCGACGAACAAGATTCGTCGATCTTTGGGGGGGTCGACGACGGACGGGGCCGTTCGAGTACACTTTTTACATTGAGCAGAATGAATTGTTCGAGGAATATTGCAACGATTGCGCCGCGCTCGGCTAGATATTGCTCGCTGTGTAAAAGAACAGAGATACCGTACACGAGAAAGGAAGGAAGGAAATTTGCACGAATTCCAACATCCTTTCCTCCCTATTCCTCTCTCGGTTACGAGTATCGTGAAATCGCGAATTCGTCGGGTGTTCGATATCTACAGACCGATGATACCTACTCTCCCTCACAGCCTATTGAATCGTCATACGGAGGGTGACGGACGGACAGGTAAGCAATCGGTTGGTGAAGGCACGGGCGACGAAGGGAAAGCGGGTGTAGGCAAGTGTTCGTGTCGCTCTGGTCCTCGACGCTTACGCGGCCACTCGGGGACTTACCAAGCTCCGTCTCTGAAAACTTGGAGAAACGAGCACGATCGCTTGCGCGTAAAGTCGGGGAGCAAAGGGAAACGTGAGATCAAAGATTTACGGGCGCGTTCTCTGGCCGAGCGAAACGAACGACAAACGGGAAAGGTGGACGCGGACAGAGCAGGTATAGTGAAGGAAATATCTAAAGGATTAGACGAAGGAGAAACGAAAATGTTGAACGGTTCGTACTCTGGTTATCCAATACCGCCGACATCTCGCGGTACTTTACTCGAAAACGTGCACGGGCAGGCGGTTTAGGACAGATACTCATCGAACGACGATGAATCGTAACAGTAATATACACGCGCGGCAGAACTTTTTTTACCTGTTGGCCTCCGCCGACAGCCAGGATGTACATATCGCGATGTCCCTCCTGTTCGTTTCCTAGCGAACGCGCCGCGCAGATAAGAAGAATGACCTTACACCTAGTATGCTACAGTGGATATACAAAAGAAAAAGACAAAAAGAATCGCGCGTCGCTCGAGGAACGACAATCTTTTTATCTTTCCCTGTCTCGCGAAACAACAAACTCTCTCGGGAGATAAGGGCGCGTTGGTTCCGTCTATGCAGCGAAAAAAAAAAAAATACACGGGTGCCGTTGCGCGATCTCCCCCCCCCCTTTCATTTCTTATGCTCAAAAGCTGACCCAGTCGTTGCCAACGCCGATAGTCGACAGCATGTCCGTTACGTCGGGTGTGCAAGAGAACTCGAAGTGAGATCCGCTGCTCGAGCTGGCTGTTTCGAAGGTATCCAGATCGGTGGTTATCGTTTCCATGTCGAGATCGATCTTAAAATCCGACGGCTGTATTTGCAGCAGATCCGTCAGCGAATAGAGATCGGCCAGGCTAGGATTGTTCGCGGATTCCTCGAACTTTACGACCGTTGCAGCAATTGTTGTATCGCCGGCGGCGAGGCTTCTGGTGGTAGCCGGATCGTTTACGAGCGAGCCAACGTTGCCCAGCATCGTGTCGCCGATTATCGTACGTGCCGGGGTGTTCGTGGCGCTTCCTGTTCCGGACACGTTCGACGCGATTCGAAACGGGGAACAGGCGGATGCCGCGGACGCGACCGTCGGGATCGTAGCGGTAGCCGTGGTCACCGAGGAGCGACACGACGACGTAGACGTCGACATCGGCGAGGACGTTCGTTCCGAGCAGTCGTTCAATCCAGATGTCGTGGACTCGGTCCTCGACGTCTCGTCGTCCTCGGGTTCGATCTTCGGGCGCGGCTCCGCCTTCACCGCGGGTTCCTCTTTCGTTAAGAAGCTGGAACGTCGCGGCGGGTGGCCGGTGCCGTCGCGATGATGGTAAGGCGTCCTCGCGCGGTAGCTCTTCTCCGAGAGCAGACACATGTCCTCGACGGAGGCGGCGAAGGCGGTCACGTTGGCGCCGGGACTCGAGGCAACGGAAGACAGCATACGATCCTTCGGCTCGAACGCCGCCTCGTAGTCCATGTCCATACTGGCTTCGCGCTTGATCTTGGCGACTGCGGCTGCCCTGCCACCGTTCCCGGTGGTCAAAGTGGCCGTGCCCATCGCGGCCAGCCGACTGTTCGTGGCGCAGTCGAGGAAATTCTCGTCGTAAAAGCTGGCGGATTCCGGGGAGTCGGGCGTAACACAGGAAGGGCTGCTAGGCACTTTGGCGGTAACGATCGGAGGTGTGGGAGTGTAATCGAGCTGCGTTCTCTTATCGAGGGCCAGCCTGACTTTCAATCGCGAAACAGGCTTTGTGCCTGCATTCTGTGTTTGCAGTCTCTTTACCGCCGCACCAGTCACCATGCTGCTGCTGCTGCTGCTGCTGCTGCTCGTTTGCATATTGTTGTTGCTATCGTTTCGCGTATGCCTCGAAACGATGCTAGCCAACGACGACGACGACGACGACTTCCTCGACTTCTTGACGCCAACCTCTTTCATCTTTGGACTCGCGGACGTCGTCGTCGCTTTCGATGTTTTTTTCCTTGGCCTGTACTTGTAATCTGGATACTCCATCATGTGCAATTGCCTGAGCCTTTCGGCCTCTTCGATGAACGGCCTCCTTTCTGCTTCGTCCAACGTTTTCCAACGTCTGCCGAGCCGTTTGCTGATCTCCGCGTTATGCATGTCCGGCTGAATCTCGCAAATTTTTCTACGCTCGATCTGCGACCAGACCATGAACGCGTTCATCGGCCTCTTTATGTGATTGGGGTTGTTCTTCTTCGTCTGTAACAGAATAACGAGAAAATAGGATCGTGCAGAAACAGTCTCCGCCACTTTGCGTTGCCAGCGATAAAAGGGCCCTGCCGTCCCGGCGATCATCGGACACGGAAAGAGATTCAAATTGTGGCGCAGAGCAGTCGTAAATTCTCGTTTCTTGGCTCACGCATGCAGAGTAAACGCAGAGAAAGAAGGCATCAACGTCTAACGCGCGTGCACTTCACTCTCTCTCTCTCCCTCCCACCTTCGATTAAATATACTTTTAGATATCGTCGATTGCACCGCGGCACGCACTGGCTTGGAAATCGAAAGAGCCTATGGGATGTAGGTTACGAGAACGCGATTTAGTCCATAAGCGTACCATCCACGAAAGACAACAGGAATCGCGGAGAGGTGACTCACGACCTTCGAGATTTTAAACATAAACACTTCTGTCGTCTGGCGAGAAAAGATGCAGACGTTCTCTCCCTCCCCGTTCGAAACTACGGGAACCGATGTTAATCTCACGGGACCGAAGCTGTTTCGTTGTCGCGAAGATCCACTTGTCTTTTTATTTCGAAAAACGATTTACGTATACCGACGCGTGATCAGCGGCGAGCGTATTCGTACTTCGCGCACGAACGCGTTTTCGTCGACACGTTCTTCGCTGAGGATCGAGTAAGCGACGAAGAGATCGTAAAAGCTAATAGACGACACGGTTTCCCCCGTTTGCTCGACTCTCGTCTCGCGGTCTAACTTTTGCCTCCATCTATGCCCGCGTTCTGCGTAATTCGTTCCCAAAAATGAGACACGTTCCGTTCGCTTCTTCCCAAAAATAATCCACGATCACTGCACGCGAAAGCAAAGTGATTTACAAATAGACACCCTTGGCAGAGAACTTGGCTTCTGGCGAAAGAGGACGGAGCTAACGCGGAATCCCTGCGTATTACCTGCTTCCGAGGAGATGTTCGCACGGGGTGAAAAGCGAAGAGGAACGATGCTAGAGGCGATAAAATAAGCACGATAAACGCGAGAGAGAAAGAGAGGGAACACGAGGAGAAGAATGTAAACAAGTGGAAGCGGCTAACAATAATAACGAACAATGGATGAGAATAAAATAATCGGTTCTTCCGTTCGTCGATATTTTGTCGCAGCGAACACGAACAGGTTCGAAACTCGTCGGCGAACGTTCACCGGCGGTACAATCGTGCAAAGACTGAGGGTGCATTGTTCGCCGCCCTGCCAGCGATGAAAAAAAAAAAAAAAAAAAAAGGTGGAAAGTACGCGTATACGTCGAACGTGATTCACGATTAACGGATTCACAATTATCGGACACGGACGCGCGATCGAAACACCTTTCCTCGCATAGCGATTACTAGTGCATATACATACCTGCGTGGCATCCGAGTACGGTGTCGTTGAATTTTTGTCCACTAGCAACGATCCGAACATAGGAATCCCCGAACTCGAAGGGCTGTCCTGCTGTTGCGGCACCATTTTTGCGGCCGAGGTTCGCGAAAAAATTTCCTTCTTTTCACTCGACACTTTTGATCGCAACCGCAGCCACTGCCGCCGTCGCACTTCGAAGCACTGCACACTTGAAAACAACTGCCAACTCGATCCGCAAAACCAGCGAATCTTTCGAACGCTATATCTCGCGTGTCACGCGTGCGGCTGCTTCCTCTTCTTCTTCCTCTATTTCTTTCTCTATCCCCGTTGATGCGACCTGTGCATTACACTCGAGACGATAAACAGCTGCGGTCGACGATTTGGCCACGGCGATCGAAGAAACGTGCGATCGAAGAAACGTGCGATCGATGATCGTGACACGTCGTGTGTAGGTGCGAAAACGCGTGGACGCTGAACGCGCGACACTCTTCTCTATACGCACGTCGAACCCGCCGCTCGTCTTGTTGTCGATCGTCGGGTAAAAACCTGGCGATATATCAACGACTCGTGGGAGGAAATATGCACGCACTGCACACTCTGCACGACGTACTCTGATCACCAGAAAATGTCACACACGGCCACGTTCTCTAAATTACGCGCGGTTTCGCTTATCCAGCGTATACTTGTGCGATGCTTAAGAACCGATGATAGCAGTTCGTCGATCACGGGAAGACATTATCGGCCCGACGTCGTAGCGACGCTCGCTCGACGAGCGCTCATTCGCAACTAGCTCGCCCTCTCTTCGGCCTTCTACCTCTATACGCTACGCTCAGCTGAGACGTACCAGCTACCCCCACTAACTCGCGTAAACACGCTGCCTTTCCAGCCAGTCGCGATGCAGCCATTCTTTTGTCCCCCTTTAACCCTGAAAACATCAACGTTCCTCTCCTTCCCTTTCGCTATTTCTCTCTTTTTTCCATCATCTCTCTTTTGCTCTCTCCCTCTTCCACGCGAACGAACGCTGTGTCCCTCTCTCTTTTTCTCCTTAGCTGTTCCTCCCCGCGCATTTATATACACTCCTGTGCGTTGTACCCGAGCGTTCTATATCGTTGACGTATCCTGGCGCGTGCATACGCGCGTACTTGCATGTTTACGTACGCGACGTAGCTTGACCGATCTTCCTTTTCTTCGCCACCCACTGTCCCCTATTTATTTACGAACCAGTGTTCCATCCGATTCGTCCGTGAACCCTCGATCGCACGGATCGTTATCGCTTGCGTTCACGTTTCTATATGTCTCTACGTACATGTGCACAATATACAATCTTTCGATCGCCGTGCGAAAAAGAAGATCGAAGCATGTCTCATCGGCGTCCAGCTGTACATACGCGTGTAATAGATCGTTATGGTTCTTCGCGTTTCAAGACACATGCGTAACGCCTTCGACGATCCCGCGCACAGACGCTACGCAACGTATCGTCGTGCGTCGCGAATTGCTCAACGCTGATCTCGCGATAGATCTTATCGCGTTCGCGATCGTCTGCTCGAGGATCGATTGATTCTAAACGCGGTATCGGACGCGTTGTTTTCGTTGTTCAAGCGAGGGGGCGGCGTCGCGCGAGTAGAATGGTTTTCACGAGGAGATCGGGCAGACCGATTCGACCAACTGAGAATCTCCACAGCGGCGATTGCCAGGGTCGCTCGCCGGGAAACCGTTCACCCATGTTCCTCCCGTCAAGGACCGAGCTGCAAAATGGAATCGAGCCAGAGAGCGCGAACCGAACGAGCGTCGTGGTGCGCACGCGATCGGTGGGAGCGGCTGTCGCCACTTAGCCGGATGTTGGCTGCAACTCGAGAATACTAAACGGATTCTGTTGATGTGTCTGCGAGAAGAAAAGCGTGCTCGACGACGCGACGTACGTATACGTGTACCTCCCATTAGATCATCCCATAGGTAATGTAGTTTCTTATATTACGGTAAACGAGGGTCCGCAAAAACACACATATATATATATATATATGTATGTATGTATGTACAATTCCTGCTGCAGCCTGCATCGAGCGATTGAAGCTTTCGAAAAATGAAATGCGTGTCAACAAACCTTTTATCATTCGCGACTGATTGTCAACGTTGACCGGCGAAATCGATGGGATACGGAATATGTTATCGCGTAATCGCGACGATCACGGCGGAGGCAGTTAAAAGCAAACGATTTTCGGCTATTTTATATTCCCGCAGCTGTATCCTTGCGCCGCGCGCCGCGAACGCCACGACGCCGGACGTTCTCCGCGGTCGAGAGGATCGGAGGAGAAAAGTGGCCGCCTACTCGAGCGCGCGTTACAGCTTGCGAAACGTGCACGGTCGTGCAAGCACCGGTACACAGCTATCGTGAAACACCCGCGCTGCATTTCACCCGTCTGAGTCAGCGTATCGCGCGACTCGCGCGACTCGCGCAAATCGTTGCGCAATTCTCGCCGCGCTCTCCGGAACGGGGAGTAGAACCGCTGCATACATAGTAGCAATATTCTGTTCGAAATTTTCGCTCGTCCAGCAAGCCTGCTCGTTTCGATACGGTGCGTGGCCGTTCGTGAGAACGGTAAGAAAAACGATCCTCCCTTGAAGGTTTCAGTGGTGGTGGTCTCGCGTGCGTGTGCACCGGTGCATACGTATATGCACACGTGGACGCGCATCAAAATGGTTTCACGGTGGACGAAAAATCGCAGCGTTTCAGCCGAGCAAAAATTGATCGAACGAAGGCGAGGAAAGGTTGGCCGAAGGCAACGATGGATGTGGTCGAACGAGGTGGCGCGAACAGGTGTTCTCTTCCGTTTGCTATTCTCCGGACGATCCGTTCTCGCCTGCTGCTGCTCGTGGCTACGATAAACGGCAGCCGAGGTCAAAACGAGCGTGTCCACGACGCCCTCCTTCCTATTCGACTACGATCGTGTATTGTATACAATACATACGTCAAATCGATTCCATTCGGTCGACGGTGTTATCTGTTGCCTCCACCGCGACTGGACGGCCGCGTGTACCTGGAAACGGATATATCGGTCCAGCTGTCCAGCTGTCCAGCAGCTGTGTACTTCACCTGCTCCGTGTATGCGTACGGTACACGTGGTTGGCACCACTCGAACGTTTCACCTATCGAAGATTCCGTTGCAACCTAAAGGGGTGACGAACCCTCTCTCGAGGTACTCGCCCTGATTTTCGTCCGACGCCTTGGGAAATGGCTCCATGGAAAATTCTATCGGTCACGGTGCAGCACTCCAGGGACAATGATTTCACCGCGACGGTCAGCTTCGAAACCGATCACGTGAATCTTCTGTTGTCGACCCGTCCAAAATATGTATTCGCTGCGAATGTTCCCACGAACATCCATTCCCTTCTTCCTGCCCTCTTTCCAATATCGCAGAAGAATTCATCGATCGAGGCTCTTCTGTGCGCCGCGGCGTCAATTAAATAGATGAACCGGAGCATCCAGGAGGCTGTATTCGTATCGTTGAATCGATGGGTTGGCAAATAGGTAAGTGGGTAGGTAGGCTGACAGTCGTGCAACCGGATAAGCGAGCAAGTAGTCGCAAGGTGGGCAAGTGAACGAAGATGTGTAAAGCAAGGGTACAAGGGAGCACATATATTAGTAATGTTCGTCCACGCCTGGTTGGAGGCATCGATGCGATACCGTTAGCGAGTACAAAGTCTCGCAAATACATGCATTGAATCGTGCACCTGTCTGAACCCGCGCGCTCCTTATCGTTCTCACCTTTTTCGTTGTCATTTCCGACATCGTGATCGTTCCGAGGATAAAAGACCATCGAGCAAGCGCGACAAGATGAACTTCCACGCGACACACGTTTGCGTAACGAACGACTTGTTGGATAGAAAGTTCATTTTATTGGTTTATTTGAAATATCGGACAGGTGTGTGGCGGCTATGTTCCACCTGCGAGAAGTACGTTCCGCGCGCGTCGATGTGTGTATCCACACTGTTACGCCTTTGATGCCAAAACACTCGCGCCTTTTGCTAATCGGTCAATCCCTCTGGATAATTCGATAGCGTGGCAGACGCGAGGACCAAACTGTGGAGTTGCGAGTAAATCTTAAAGAGTTGCATACTCGATATACAATAATTCTCTTGGCTCGAAGTGTCGTTCCAAGCAAGCGATGCGTGAGACCCCTCGAAGGAGCGACGTATTATCGAGAAATTTGAACGGTGCCGAGAGCAGAGGTAGTCGTGAGTTTACCTGCGGGTACCACGATGGATGAAATCCCTCCTTTCTTTTCAGGCAACCTGTAGCCATTTCAAATACGATACACGCGGGAACGCTGCTGGGTTGTTTCAACGAGCTTCCTCGCTCGCCAGCTATTCGTCGGGGAGGAGTTCAACGAAAAATGTAATTGAAAGCGGAAGCCGTATGCGCTTTTGATGTCTTTAATCTCTCTGTTGATCCACGTCCGATTGTTTAAATATAAAAGGATTGCGAGGGTGTAGTGTTCCATTTGTAATTCGGCGGTAACCATTATCAGTTTTCATCAACCTCTCGGTCGATCGTAAGAGATATTCTGGAAACACGAGTACCATCAGCCACCACAGAATAGATTGATTATTCAAAGTATTTTTTCTTGCCCACTAGATTGTTGGGCTCTACGAATTCTATTACCATTTCTGCGTTGGCCGCAACGTTACCAACGGATCACAGAAATCGATGTTAGCGCTCTCTATCGTAGGACATTGAGATTAAATTATTTTTTAAATATGCTTTTGTTTTTTTCCGGAATGAAAGGGCTATGTAATAATGCGCAAGTATGCGGCAAATGCACCCACAAGTTTCGAATCAATTGTGAAATTTCTGAATCCGCTACAAGAAACGCATTCAAATCTAAATAATTGCAATTTATTTCTAAATATTCAATTAAATACACTTTACCCAGTCTATGGTCTCTTTTTATATGAATAACTGAACAATTTATGATACCTACTTGCTTCGGTCAAATTGTAAGGCTTATGAATATTTCCTTTGCGGTTTAATTGTTATTGAACAGGTCATTGAATAAACGCCAATCAACAATTAATTGTCGAGCTTTAATTGCATATGCAAAACGATTAAGAACATAAAAATTTACATAAGCCCAATTATCGATCAAGCTACAATGTTTAATAAGTAGTTCGCCGATGGTGTGTTAATTCTGAGCCGTATTCTATACACGCGACGCAACGTAAACGCGCGTAATCAAAATACTACGCTCGGTCGCTCAAGTACAAGCGGATACGCGAACAGTATTAGTTCGACTATCATTCAGTGCGGGTCGGAATACATCAGTCACCGTCTTCGAACACTATTCCCGTCAAATTTTCACTATCATCGAACATTATACATTTCTGAATGGTCTCCGTTTTCACGAATCTTACAGAGTACTTCCTGTAAGAATGCAAGAGAGATCGCGAGAAATATCTCGATATACGTTTATTCAACCTTTTATATTACAACAACATTGGATACCTCACAGACAGTATAACGATGGAAGGAGATTATTCGAATTTGATAAGAGGTCAGTGCGATAATGTCCATGAATCGATGTCAATGAAAACCTAAGTACTCTGAAAAGATTTAAAGAGTAAGGACAGACGATAGTGTCAATGCTATTTTAAAATTTGTCTTTAGATCTTTTCATTCTTTTACATAGATGTATTATCAATTAGTTATTTATATATCGAAAAACTTTCGATAATCCTACGTATGCATAGATGTCGGCGAGGGGTTAGAATAAGGTGGAATTGTTATACTAATATAAGTGTAAACCGTAAATGGATACGGCTAACTCTTATGGTGATTTCAGTGCAACATTGTCAGTATTGCTGCTATTATCGTTGAACTGGCGGTGCCATCGGAAGACTCGAAGCGTTTACGTTAGACATTGCTTTGCTGGGTCCCAACAGAACCTGCTTCTGCTGTGTACGGTGAGCCTCCTCCATTTGTACCCGCTCTATTTCGAATAATAATGGTGCAAATAAAATAGCCGATGAACTGAAGAACAACCATGCAGCAGAACACGAAAATGCGTATAGTCCTAGAAACGAATATTTCACATATAATTCTCATCTTCAACAAAATTACACACTGAATTACTATCATTATTATTATTCCGGTTTATATTCGGCTAATAAATGCTGACCTTTCATACAATTGCACAAACAAGTACCGACATTATATCCCGCATTACGTACTTCTTCGGGAAACATTTCCGTCAGGCCCAATAGCCTCTCCGACAAACTTTCATCCTGGAAAAAAAAATTTTTAAATATAAATGCATTTCGCCCATGAATGATGTTGTTTGATTTACTCGAGGAATATTGTTATATACTAATGCCGATAAACGAAAGTAACAGAATGTTGGTTAACTCGATGAGGTTAATTTTCCTCGCTGTTTTGAAAATATATGATCTGGCGATTAACGCAGAGAGCGGGCATGAAAGTGAAACTCGTGTATAGTCAATATACAAGAATGAACTACCTCTTCGTCATCATCGTCGTCGGGAAGAAGCGATTTCACTTCGGGAGAACGTGCGTCGCTATTACCCATGCCGCTATCCGATTGATCTATTTCTTCGACTGAAGCCATATACGAAGACAATTGACTACCGACAAACGAATGAGCAAATGTACTTGATTCTTTTAAATCAATTGCTTGATCCACCGTCGCCCTGCCTTTATGTTGTGCCCGCACTGAATATTATATGTATGGCTAAATGCACCGGTTCAAAGTAAGGTACAGCCCGATTCTAATCTCGTGTGGTCGCCGAATTTTCCGATGTTGTACTTGTGCTCGCGCATGTTCATGCTCGATGCACAAGAAAAAGTCCCTAGATAACAATCGAAAAATTTAAAGTTACTTTGCTTGCGAATCACTTGTAATTATTTCGTCCGATTATTTCAAAGTTATACCTTTTCGGAAATAAATTAAGGACACTATTCGATAACGGTGAAATAATTTTCGCGAATACACATGTTCTAAATCTGTACCTGCTCCCCTCTTACACCCTCTTTGCCCTGGTACCTTAATATAAACCTAACTTTCCCACCTAAAGAACGAAATGAGTGTCATCGGTTCTTATCACCAAAGTATCGATATTATTCTTATCGTCAACTAGTTTGCGACTCGATTGATTCACGTATCGTGATCTATTGTTTGACGCCAGTCTTCGAGATATTTTCTACAGATATAGACTGAGTTTGTGAAAATTGAAAAAGCATATCCGTAAGTACGACATTCAGTGAGTGTGTACAGTAGAAATTGTGAAAGAAATTGTGAAAGAAATAGTGATATTTCAGGATATCCGCATCTGATTTTGATAATTGTATGCATTTTTCTTTACTCAAGTTTCGATACATTTAACAAACACATCTCGGAGTTTACGAATGAGTAACGCGAAACGAAAACTGTCAGGAAATAGTTTCCAATCTTCACTTTGCCTTATACGAATCGTTTTGTAATAGTTCCCCAGTGTGATACTTGTATGTACATACAACTGTTTATCTGTTCGATTGTTCGCAATTTATAATCGATACGAATATGTTACAGATGGATGTATAAATATTGCGTACAAGGATCATAGGTTTTACCAAGGTGGAAGAAAACCTTCCTGCAGTTAGACGGAATGGCGAACACAGGGGTGTTACCGTTTGTACGAGGGGTTGATTTTAGTAGCAATGACTTTGGAGTAAGTTTTATTTTATTCATGAACCCTTGGTTATTAACGCAAGGCCCCAGTGAACGATGTAACCTATTCTTAATGATAACTGTCGAAGACATGATTAACAAATTTTGGCAGACGTTATTACTAACGTCCTGTGAAACCATGTTAATAACAAAGGGATAAAATATTTTTGAGTTCGTTACACAATTTGTTCTGAACACTAACAATATCCATTGTTACAGGGTGGCAGGTTTCCAGAGTCCGTACGCTTAATGACGGGCATACAATGGCTGAAATTGGATGAAACCAACTTGTCGGAGATTCCAGAAGAAATGGGAAAATTGTTGAAGCTGGTAAAGCTGTCTGCGTACGGATATTTATTTTTTAAATGTACATACATCATGGACAAAAGCTATGGTCGAATGCTATTTTGAAGCTACATTCTTATCGTTAGGCAAACAAAATTACAAACAATGAAAGCTAAATTTGACTTTTCATTCCTCTCTCTCAAAAAAAAAAAATAGGAACACCTTTCGTTAGTGAGGAACAAACTGGAACGCCTATATGGGGAACTAACAGAACTCTGTTGTCTTCGGACATTAAACATAAGGCGCAATAATATCAAATCAAGTGGCATACCGGCAGAGCTGTTTCACCTAGAAGAATTGACCACATTGGATTTGAGTCATAATAATCTGAAGGAGGTTCCGGATGGGCTTGAAAGAGCCCGTTCATTATTAAATCTGAATTTGAGTCACAATCAGTAAGTGTTACATGTATAGATCGTAAGATGTACGGAAAGTTAATAATCAGCCTGTCCTGGTGATCCTTTCAGCATCGAAACTATTCCAAATACGCTGTTCATTCACCTGACTGATTTGCTGTTTCTGGATCTGAGTAACAATAAATTGGAGACACTGCCACCGCAAACACGACGCTTGGCTAATTTGCAGAGCCTGAATTTGAATCATAATCCATTGGGACACTTTCAGCTGAGGTATATAGAATTCATCAATAAGATTAATCAATTTATTGCATTTCTTGTCTCCTTTTTCATTTACTGTTCTTTTTTAATTAGGCAACTACCATCCTTGATGAATTTAACAACCTTGCAAATGCGCGACACACAACGAACATTAAACAATATCCCATCGAGTTTAGAGACCTTGACAAATCTACAGGAACTTGATCTGTCGCAGAACAATTTACCTCGTGTCCCAGACGCGCTCTACTCTTTATTGAACTTACGTCGCTTGAATTTAAGTGATAATCAAGTGACTGAGTTGTCGACGGCAATTGGTATGATCACCTGTTTTGTAGTTTGCCATTAATATCTCGTGACCGGTGTAGTAACATATCGCTTTGTCTTTATTATCAGAACTTTGGTCAAAATTGGAGACATTAAACATATGTCGTAATAAATTGTCAGCTATACCTGCCTCCCTATGTAAAATCGTTACTCTCAGGAGATTGTATTTAAACGACAATCAATTGGATTTCGAAGGTATTCCTTCGGGTATTGGAAAGTTATCGTCGCTGCAAGTATTTTCCGCGGCTAACAATCGTTTGGAAATGATACCGGAAGGCTTGTGCAGGTACGTTCATATCCTTTCTCCAGGGAAGTCGTATAATATTCCACGCCCAAGTTGTGCATACGTATTTACTCTAGGTGCGGATCATTGAAGAAATTGATATTATCGTCCAATCGTTTGATTACCGTACCGGATGCGATTCATCTTCTCACCGATCTAGAACAATTAGATTTGAGGGACAATCCAAATTTAATAATGCCCCCGAAACCTACGGAAGTGCAAAAGGGTTCCGGCATTGAATTTTATAATATCGATTTTTCCTTGCAACACCAATTGCGACTTGCTGGTGCTAATGTACCAACGCCAATTCAAACCGCTGGTACGTCTATTATTTATTAACAACAGTATTTCGCTTTTGTTATAGTGCTCAGTATGTAATTTGAATGTGCAATTCGTATACATTAAAAAACCTTTCACACGCTTCATTAGGCAGCAAAGATCCAATAGCTCGAAAGATGCGACTTCGAAGAAGACGAGACCAAGAAGAAGCAGATCAAGATCAAGCCAAGATATTAAAGGTGCGGTACTTCACTTTTTATTTCATCTTATTCCTCTTTCATTTCGTTCCCATGGTCGTTATCGTAGTAATTTAATCAAAAAATTAAAATTTCTCAAGTTTCTATTATTTTCGTACAGGGTATGAAGGATATGGCAAAGGAGAAAAACAAGGACAAAGAATGCGAAGAATCTAAAGCGGAATCATTGAAGTAAGCTGAAAGGATGCAAAATAAAAAAAGTCATCGTCTGATTTCATTTTTCCTAATGACTGACGACTTTCCTATACATTTTCTTCTGATTATTTTTCCAAGGCCGAAACGGTGGGACGAGACTTTGGAAAAGCCGCCGCTGGACTATTCTGAATTTTTCGACGACGATGCTGGTCAGGTACCTGGTTTGTCAGTATGGGAAATAGAAAACTTTCTACCGAACGAAATAGAAGAAGTGGCGCATGGAAAATTTTACGAAGGCGATTGCTATATCGTATTAAAGACTGAGATCGACGAAGCAGGATCCCTGATTTGGGCGATCTACTTTTGGATAGGCGAAAAGGCCACGGTACGTTTACTTTACAATCAATCGTTTTCATATATCTGAAACAGTGGATCGAAGTGTACGATCTAAAACGGGGAAAGTATGATTTTTTTTATAAGCATCGTTTTGTTTCGATCGTTGTATTTTGTAGTTAGACAAAAGGGCTTGTGCTGCAATTCACGCTGTAAATCTACG
Organism: Nomada goodeniana; assembly: GCA_963969485.1. Lineage (NCBI taxonomy): Eukaryota > Metazoa > Arthropoda > Insecta > Hymenoptera > Apidae > Nomada > Nomada goodeniana. The sequence goes on along the minus strand of OZ018301.1, from coordinate 3,283,717 downwards.
TAATTACTTAGGCGCACAATGCCGTACTATACGAGAGGAGCAAAGCGAGGAATCGGATGAATTTTTAATGCTGTTTGAGTCTGGTATTACGTACATTGAAGGTGGTCGCACTTCATCCGGTTTTTACACGGTCGAGGATACGGTTTGTATTGTTATATTTTATATGCATAAATAAATATATATCTGTGTATATATTTATATGTGTTGATTATCTTTTTTCTGATTTTCATGTTTGGTTGATACATTCATCATACTCGTTTGGGAATTGATTGCTACATGGCAGCCTTTGATAACACGACTGTATAGGGTGCATGCAGCGGGAGCGTCGATTCACATGGAACCGGTACCAGTGCATTTCGACTCGCTGGATCCAGGTTTCGTGTTTGTCCTAGATACTGGCAACAAGATCTTCATATGGTACGGTAAAACAGCGAAAAGTACATTGAAATCGAAGGCGAGATTAATGGCTGAAAAGGTGAACAAAAACGAAAGAAAAAACAAAGCGGAAATTATGACAGAATTTATGTGTTCCGAATCGGAGGATTTTCTATCATGTTTAAACATGAAAGACAACTCGCGACTGCCACCGATTGTTGTAAGTTAGTGTTGAGTTTTGTCTTCCGTGTGTGCGTTTCAAACACCAGTAATGCTAATGGCACGTTATGCAATTACACAGGAACACGTGGATCAAAACTTTGTTCCACCTGCGCCGCGTCTGTATCAAGTACAACTTGGTATGGGTTATTTGGAATTGCCTCAAGTCGAGGTGCCTCATGGAAAATTAGCGAATACACTGTTAAACAACCGGAATGTCTATATATTGGACTGTCACGTGGACGTTTACGTTTGGTATGCAATTAAACTTACAATGCTATCTAGAAATATCGATCGACCTTAACTTATTGCTCATGTAGGTTTGGAAAAAAATCCACAAGATTAGTACGTGCAGCTGCTGTTAAGCTTTCGCAAGAATTATTTAATATGGTAGAACGGCCAGAATACGCACTGGTAACCAGATTGCAAGAGGGAACTGAATCACAGGTACTCATTTCACGAACTTCGCGCTGAGATCAAGTATTAATCATAAACTTTGTTGGTTGAACTTTTCCATTAGATTTTCAAATCAAAATTTGCTGGATGGGATGAAGTTATAGCGGTGGATTTCACTAGAACAGCCGAGTCGGTAGCTAAAACTGGTGCAGATCTCACAAAGTGGGCGAAACAACAGGAAACCAAGGTATACAGAGTACAGAGAAAACATGTAAATGTTATCTCGAGCATGTGACGGGAAGAAAAAGTTCTTTTCCTATTATAGGCAGACTTAGCGGCGCTGTTTATGCCCAGGCAGCCAGCTATGTCATTAATGGAAGCACAGCAACTGATATCGGAATGGAACGATGATTTGGAAGGAATGGAGGCATTGGTTTTAGAAGGAAAGAAATTTGTACGCCTGCCGGAAGAAGAATTGGGGCACTTTTACAGCGGAGATTGTTACGTATTTTTATGTCGCTATTGGATGGTGCGCGGAATTTTATTTTTTATTGTGTTAACTATAAACAATGTTCTTATTGTGCGAATTCCTCCTTTCATTTTGGTGCATCCTCGTAGCCGCTGGATACAACGGAAAACGAGGACGGTGACGAGCAATTTGAAGAGGATTATCAATGTACCGTATATTTCTGGCAAGGAAGAGACGCGGGGAATATGGGATGGCTGACTTTTACATTTAGGTTTGTAAAGTGCACTGTGAGTGGTCATAAAAATAAGGTGTTTACGATAAAGTATTTGGTAGCTTGCAGAAGAAATTCAAGTCGTTGTTCGGCGAGAACTTGGAAGTTGTTAGAACGCATCAGCAGCAAGAAAATTTAAAATTCTTGGCGTATTTTAAAAGAAAATTTATTATACATCATGGTAAGCGTAAACAGCCAAATGCCTCTGGTAATAACAAGGTTGAATTTTATCACTTGAGGAGTAATGGAAGCGCGTTATGTACCAGGCTAATACAGATACCAGCCGATTCTACTCTGTTGAACTCCTCTTTTTGGTAAGAATGCTGAAATCATAGAATTCTGTTTGTTCTCATTATTGACTTTTTATATCCAACCATGTGCATATTTTATCTCGCAGTTACATTTTAAATGTTCCGTTTAATAACGACGATGAAACGGGAATAGTGTACGCTTGGATTGGATCTAAAGCGGATAGCGATGAAGCTCGATTGATTCAAGAGACCGCCGAGGAAATGTTTAACAATGTGCGTATCTAATTTATTAACAACGATATACCATACGGTAGACACACGTGTATTAATTGATTTTTTTCTTTCTATTATGGATTGATCTACAGCCATGGATAAGTCTACAAGTATTGAATGAAGGCGAAGAACCCGACAATTTCTTTTGGGTAGCCCTTGGTGGAAAGAAACCGTACGACACGGAAGCGGAATATATGAATTACACTAGACTGTTTAGGTGTTCGAATGAAAAAGGATACTTCACGATCAGCGAAAAATGCACCGATTTTTGTCAAGTATACATCAGACTACATTTCTTACGTTATCGTTCGGTATTCAAGATCTCGTGTCATTCGATTCATGTTGTTCCAGGACGATTTAGCGGACGACGATATTATGATACTTGATAATGGTGAACAAGTATTTCTATGGCTGGGGAGCCGCTGTTCCGAAGTAGAAATTAAATTGGCTTACAAGTCTGCTCAGGTAAAATTGTCGATAAACCGATGAAAGTTTATGTGTTTTCGCGCACTATTCTATACAGATAAATGCAAGTGCGTTTACGTAGTATAATCCAAAACATTTCATAACTGGGGATTTGTCGATTCTAGGTATACATTCAACATTTACGAGTGAAGCAACCAGGAAAACCACGCAAATTATTTTTAACTGCGAAAGCAAAGGAATCTCGAAGATTCACTAAATGTTTTCATGGCTGGGGTTTACACAAAGCACCACCTCAGTAAGGTGTTACAGAATTTGCACAATATGGATTTACGACATTCATACAAAGGAAACAGGAAGAGCCTACACAACATACGACAGATTTCTTCAATGTTAATATCTATAATTCTGTCCGTATAGTACCAATAATATAAATCAGCCCAGTCCAGTTCAAATGAGGAACCTCCCTCTCAGTCGTCCAATTCCTTTCCAACTGTGCCATGCATGTAGCGTTCTTTCATCGATATCTTTAGAATTTATTGACGACCAGATATACTAATTTTTATAGTCATTTTATGGTTGCTTGTTTCTTTATGGCGCAATCATTGCCCCAAGTAACTCGCGAATCGGTTCTGGACTGTGCTGATATGCTTGCTCTATTTTTCCTCTACTATTGCGTTTATTTTTTCAATACATTTAAGCATTATTTATATGAGCTGTTTGTACACTTATGTATATACACATTTCTATATAACTTAATAATATTTACGTGTGCGCACGCGCACACATGTATGTACATAAATTGGTTTGCTGCATTTTAAAACGGAAGAATAAATGGCATTTCACACTTTCGTGCAAATAAAACGTACAAAAAATCAGGAAGTAAGTCTACATTAATTTGTTGGAAAAACATAGAGTTACAAGTGCAGACGTTATAGCTCTACATTTTCGTAATTAATTTACGACAAAGAAACAGCGAAACAAACCCTGTGTGCGTATGAAATACTCTAAACAGATGGATAGAGGCAGATCAATGATCTGCACAAGGAACATGCCAAGTAAATTTAATAGTTGCACTAAACAATGTCAATATGTTAATCATCATCGTCGTCATCATCCGAAGGTACGAAAAGTTCCTTCTCTTCGAGGAAATTGGCCATCATTTTACTTAAAGTTGCACCGATGATTAGTCCAGTGGTAACGCTGCAGAAAACACCCAGAAACCCAAAACGTGGTCTTTTGGGCTCTGGTAGAATGGTTCCCAAAGGCGTTTTTGTTCGATGTTGAAACTGTACTCCTCCGCTGAATTTTCTTAAATTATCCGCAGATCGAAAAATAATGGATGCTCGTTGCCATGCCATGCTTCGTTGAAAGATTTTACTGATAAGAAGCACGCTGAAAATGGTACGTATATATATATATGGATATATGTGTGTGCGGTGGCGAATGGCTAATTGCATATATACGTGTTAGTACTGTGTTAATTACACGTATGTAGTCAGCTAGATACGTACTGCATTCGCTTTTATGGAATGTAGGAATAAACTCACAATGTACGTTCGTTCGTACGTGTATTCTGTATGAACGTATTGCTGGATCTAATTATAGTTTCGAAAGGCATGTAAATTCTATTTAATTCTATAAGAAATTATAGACACATCGTACGTAATCAGATTAACCCTCTTAGGAAGGATACACGCACTGCGTTTCGACTCACATGAAACCCGATTTAATGTCAGTGATAAACGGAACGCAGGCACACAATATAATCATCGCAAGGAGAGCTAAGCGTATAACATAAAGGATGTCTGAACGATCCCGTTTCAATTTCACTACCGTATAGTCAACGGTACGCATGCGAAATAATGTACATTTTGCCTGGAATCTGTATGTGTGCTCTGGGGATTGGTTAGTAACAAATATAAAACACCCTATACCGCTCCTCCTCGCTATTTTCTTCCTTTGACAAAATTCCTTCTTTACCGGCAAAGTTTACTATACACGTGTTTGGCGCTGCTCGTATGGACATAGCAGTTTGTACCTCTCATGTGAGCACCTTGAACCTAACCTTAAACAGGACATTTACATTTTTCATCCTTTGACTTTGATATTATTAAATCAATAAACTTCTTCTAATTTTAAGGTGTCTCGAAGATTTATATTTTAAAGGGCAATGTTGCACGTAATTGGATTGGGTCTCGGTGATGCTACGGACGTTACTTTAAAGGGCCTTGAAACTATACGAATGTGCGATCGTGTCTATTTGGAATCGTATACATCGATTTTGTCTGTCGGCTTGAAGGATTTGGTGAGCGGCTTATATTTAATATTGAAGGTTTGATAGATTTAGGTAGCATTTCTTAATGGTAATTTATTGAATCGAAATCCGACATTGCCGCGTTGAATTTGATCATTCGCTGACAGGAGACCAACGATAGCGTATTTCATCGAATATTAGGAACAATTTTATGGACGCCCGATACTTGAAGCAGATAGAGAGTTAGCAGAGAGCAGCGCTGATGAGATATTACCAAAGGACGAGCACGAGAATGTTGCCTTCCTGGTGGTGGGCGATCCTTTTGGAGCTACTACGCACTCGGATCTGGTATTGAGAGCACAAGAAAGAAACATAAAGGTGAGTGACAAATGATATTTTAATTACTATCTTCACAGAAATGTACACGAACGAAGGAGAACAGATTCACGTAATACAATAAAATCATTGTTATGTTATTCAGGTGAAGGTTGTTCATAATTCTTCCATTTTAACTGCAGTTGGTTGTTGCGGTTTACAATTGTATCATTTCGGAGAAACTGTATCCATTCCTTACTGGAGCGAAGACTGGCGACCGAATAGCTTCTATGAGAAAATTGTCTCAAACAGGCAAAGGAATTTACATACCCTTTGCTTGTTGGACATTAAGGTGAAGGAACCTACTCTAGAAAGTATTACTAAGAAGAAGAAAGAATACATGCAGCCACGATTTATGAGCGTCGCAGAAGCCGCTGCTCAATTGTTAGAAACTATAAAAGGAAAAATTGAGGAAAGTGGAGATGAAACAGGTGTGATTGACCTAGAGCATTTTTCCCTTTCTCCAGTTGTGACAATAGGAATTTGTAACGCGAACGATCGTGGTTCTTTTTACAGCTCTTGACAAAGCCAGCCTCGCAGTTGGCCTAGCCAGAGTAGGATGGGATGATCAACGTATCGTCGCATGCTCCCTAGAAGAAATGGCTTCCGTCGATCTTGGCCCCCCTCTACATTGTTTAATCATTCCTGCTATGAAATTGCATCCTCTCGAAGAAGAATTTGTGGCGCAATACACGAGTAAATCGAACGCATCGTTGGAATAAATAAAAATATTTTATTGCCGAGACCAAACAAGCGTCGATTCTGTCTTCGTTTCTTTCGTCTCAAATTTAACTGTTACCCGTAACAAAATACGCGGCAGGGTATATTCGTAATTTTCGTCACACGGTTTAGAGTTACTGTTGCTGTGGGTAATACCGAAGTAAAAATTTACCATTTGCTCGCTACTTTCTTTTTTAAATATCTACAATCGCTTGCTGAATGAAAAATGTAAAACGGTCAACTGTTTACGAGGTGGAGCAACAACTGTATCACCAGTTATACCCATAAATCTGCCTCCTACTCCTTTTATTCTGTACTCGTTTTTCTCAAGGGATAAGCGTGTAACTGTTTAATACTGAAAAGAATAGAAGCGATCGAACATAATGAAGAATGTCGCTTGCAACTTCCTCAATGAAATCCAAATAACTATATGAATAGTATCCTCAACCCTATTGGCAGGAATAACCGATCGATTTCATAGCGGAGTTCGTCGCGTTCGCTTCGTGCCATGGCTTTCAACGAATTTAGTAAATTTGTCGCGATAAAGTTCGCCGTTTTTCGAAGCGATCTTCCGAATGATCAATCATCTCAATGGAAAATGACGAATTGCGCGTAAACATTGAAGAAGTCAAACGTACAAACAATGTTGATAGTGCACGGTACCTATGCACGGTAGGTAGGGCATATCGGACTAAATCGATTTCGTACATGCGTAATAAATGTATACTTAATTCTGTGCTTGCTACCCACGACAATCAATTCTCTGTCGTTAGGACAGAGACTGTAGTGTATTTTTCGGCTCGCACGTTTCTCTCCTATTTAAGTACACCTCCGATGAATCTAATTTCTGTCGCCGTATTGTAACCACGGTAACCGTCCCGTATGCCCTTGGGGAACAGGCGCGTGAACGTGCACGTAGTAAGTACGGCAATTCGAGTAAATTACGATCGCGAACCCGGTAGCAAACAACAAACCAACAATCGTCGAAACGTTTAACGGGTAAAGAGTGAAAAAGCGGATCGCGATAATGTTGGGTACGGACTACATAATCGCCCCAAAAATACCCCGTGGTTTAGCTCCGGCCGTTGAGGGTCTTGCTCGTGAGGTATTGCGACAACGACCGCGAGACATTTACACCTTCGCGGCGCATCATTTCGAAAAGTTAGTCCGATTGAGGGACAAGGGGCACGCCGCCGGCACGATCACCGGGACAGCGAAATACAAATCGTTGAGCGAACCTGTCCGTATTTCGGATTGGACCGCACTTAACAGCAACGACGCTAAAGACTATGAAAATTGCGAGGGTCACTTCGCTACCGGTAAGTGCGACGTTTTCGTCAGTGAAGCGACCGTCGTAAGAAAAGAACGAATGACTTCGATGATAGTGAGAAAGTTGCCGAAGAAAAAGAGGGACGCTACAAGCGGCAGCGGTTGGTCCATAAATGAAACTTGCAAAGTGCTGAAGAAGCACAAATATGCGAACGATCTCGAAGAGGGAAAGCTTTGGAATGTTCGCGCGAACGACAGGCCGTTCGAAAGAAATGTTCCTGCCTGTTCCCAGCGTTCTTCGCCGCGATCTTCAGAGGAGGCCGTTCGCGGTCATCTCTTTCGCTCCTCGTCCGTTGGCAGTATACTCGTAGTTAAAGATCTGAAATGTCGGCAGAAGGAGGATCAAACGAAGTTCTCCAGGCCTCCGGAGGATAAACGCGACGCAAGAACTGCGGAACACGAGTGCGCTAGAAGTTGCAGATGTGTAAATTCCTTGAATCGGCGGAAGAGCGTCGATCAAGTCGAGAGCTTTTGGGCACAAGTTAGAGGCACGGCGGAACAGCCGCATATTATTGGTAGAAAAAGAAGTCGATCGCTTGTAAACGAGGGTGGTTCGTGCAGAAGCGAGGGTCCGTTTGGCGTCGACGAACTGAGGGTACGATCGCAGCGGATCGGCGGCGAACGCGTTTCGCGAAATTATCGAGAACACTGGATCGCTGCAGCCGAGGAACAGGAGAAACAGGAAAAGAAGTTGAGCGAGGAGTTTCTCAGCAACGAAGAAGTCGTTGCCAAGTCGAACCTACGATCGGAAAAGGAGCACGGGGAGGATTGGGAAGACGCGCGATGCGACTCAACGCAGAGCGTCATTGTTTCGGATGCTGCGAATCGAATGACTTCTGTCGTTCTTCCGTCGGTTGTCACAAGACAGTCCAGCGGAAAGGGGGCCAGAAACGTCGTACACAAAGCCAATAACGAGCAAGCCAGCTTGGATAATCTGATTTTACCCCCAATTACGTGGGAAGCACCAAAGTCGAACAAAAGGGAAGATCGTGTGGCGTTACCGTCGATGTTGGTCGCCGAGGATTCACGCTCGAACCTGGATCGGTATCGCGGGGAGCGGTCGTTAGATTTCGAGGTAACGAGCATGCTCGAAAGTGCAAACTCCGATAACGAGTTGCGTGCAATTCAGAACGAGACCGAAGAGTTGCACTCAGAGAGCAAAGTAAATAACGAGATCCAGGAGCCTTCTGTTATTGGAGGCTCCACAATGGAACGAGATAACAGTGAAACCGAGGTATCCGAAACTGACGCCGATGAATCATTCAAGGATAGTTTGAACGTCACTCCAGAGTCGATCGATGTTTCGGAAAAACGGGATTCGTTGGAGCTTGATCTCGAGGGCAGAAACAGCCGGCCTGCGATTGGCGATAACGAGCGAGCAATCGACCGATCACCGACGACCGAGAGGCAGGAAAGCTGTCGATCGAATGAACTTAAGAGGAAATTGATCGAGATAGAGACGGTGGAAAGAAGTATCGAGAATACCCTAGTCTCATCTCAAACCGTCTCAACGTGCAACGATGGACCCGAGGGGTCGCGATCCCAGACGGTCCGCCCGATTGAAACGGAAGAACAGCAGTGCGCCGATGACGAACCGTCCAAGCTGAACCCCGACAAAAGCGGCAATCCATCCGATGGGGACGATCAAGATCATAAAGAAATTGAGGCGACCGATTCGGCGAAGATAGAACTGGCTGCTGCGGACAAACATTCGACGGAGAACTCGGAAACCGATACCGACCGATCGAACAACCGAGGTACAACAGCCAAATCTGAGAACGAAATCGATCTTTCTTGTTACATCCTCACGGAAGGTTCTCCGTGTGAAATACCGGAAACGGTGACCACTGTAATTATACCGGATAAACGCGACCAACGGGGAGAGAATGTCTTCGAGCCTGGGTACGACTATGGGACCGAGGATAATCTTCGTTCCTCGAAGAAATTGTCCACGTCTGGTGCTGTTGAAATGCAGACAGAATTTCGGGAACGGTATCCGGATGATGCAGACCTTTTCGGAGAATCTGTATGCCCAGAAACCATCAACAGCTCAATGAACGGTGACGCTCTATTTATACACAATATGAGAAATGCTGTCAGTCGCTCGCCCGTTTATAAAGATCTTGAAAATATTAAAGAGGAAGAGGAGAACGAAGGGGGCAGTTGTCTCAATAACGTTGTACAGCGTAGCGCCGTGTCGCACTCTTCGAGTGGGCAATCGGAATCAGCGGAGGATAAAGATTGTATAGATGGGAAGGATCACTCGACGAGTGTCGGTGATCAGGATCAAATCGTCGATCCAACTAAGCGATCGTCCGATCCCGTTTCACTGAGTACAGCATCCGCAGGGTTAGAGGAGCACGTTAAAAAGGACGAAGAGACTGACGATACTTTCGCAAGGGAGACTTTGGTGGAAGAGGAACGCAAGTTGTCCAACAATAACCGATCTTCTGATCGTTCCTCCTTGAACGCCGAATCCACGCCGCACGTACCAGAGCTGAACTTAGATTCTCTGCAAGACACAACGATATCCTCCTTCGATAGAAGCAGCTCGAAAACTCTCGAACGTCATTCAGAAATGGAAAATGGCAATGTCAGTTCCAGCGATAGAGAAAACGTGTCCTGCCATTCTGTCGACACGTTACCCTCTGGTAGAAATATTATAACTTTGTCTTCGGAGGACGGGTCCGAGAAGATTTGCCGGCCAGATGAGCAGGACGAAGATAATTCTGTTGGCATACTTGCTTGTGATAAAAATGGGAAAGGCTCTCGTAACGTGGAAGAGGAAATTGCCAGAGAATTGATAGAGAATCTTATTCACGATGCGCCGATGCTTGAAGTGAGTATCGATGTACTTTGGAATAGACCATTCAATTCTATCTATTTTATAACATCAAGTAGCCAATATGAATCGAATCAATGATCTTGCAATTAAATATCCGTGCGCAGGAGTCAACGCTCTACGCCAGGGAAGATTCTCGTATAGAACTGATTGATAATGATGAAACGGATGGACAAGAGGAAGGAGAAATAGAAAGGGACACGGAAGGGACAGAACCGGAAGAAGAACTAGCGGAACGAATAGAAGGGGTCAGTATTTTTTTACTCACCTTCCCCAAGTCTTTTCGCTTATTCTGCAAATAATTTGATGCGAATTAAATTTCAGTATTGCATCGCAATTAATCGATAGACTTGACAGAATTTGTTTGTCAATTTTTAAATCAGTAGAGAGGTCAGCGTGACAGATTGTAATGTTCATTTTTTGAACGTTTTATCGGTTTTCAGGGACCAGTGGAAATGGCGTTACTTTCTAATGAACAACGCAACGAGCACTCGAGTGAAACAAATTTTGAGATAGCCAATTTACGACACACAGGAGAATTTCACGACTCGTTGCCGTTATGTATTATCGAGATGCCGAAGAATATTTCTACATTGAATGTTTGCGCTTTGAGCGTCCCAGAGCAAACACCAAATTCGTGTATTCCCCTTCGTACCAATCTTGTCGAAAATCATGGATCGACGATAATTGGTAACGTGACTTTTCCCAAATCTGAACCGTTCGATACAAGTCTTTCTCGCATTATTGATGCTTTCAAAAACTTGCGATTTCTCGATAACAAAACTAACTGGATTCGCTGGCGGACAAATGTTTCACCGGACGCCGCTCGTGCGGAGCAGCCGTTTGACATGGTTTCCACTGAAAACAATATTGTTTCACTTGCAGAAGCAATTTCCGAGGCCGGTAACGTTGATCTTCTCGAACCACTGGCTCTTGATGATACACCGAAGCCTGTTATCATAGAAGAGATATTGGACGTTGACGACGATGAAGATAAAAATAAGGAAAGATCAATCCATAGATCAATATCAATCCGGGAGAGAAATCGGTTGGTCAACAACGGCAATCCGCTGATAAATATGTTCAGCGATTCGACGTTTATTACTTACGATATCGACCGTACTGTAAATGGGGAAGAGATCAATGAGCTGGAAGATGCGGAAGGACAGGCCGATAAGAATAATAAATGAGAGGAAATTCCACACACTTAATATTCGATGATGAAATCCTTATTATGTAGTCTCTCTCTCATTCAGCCTCATATTATTGTTTAGTCTCATTTAATGCTTTGGATATACCGTTCTTTACGATTATTCTTTCACCGTTTTCGCGTCTTCTCATCGCACGGTTATAGCGCTATTCATCATTATAGTGGTATCGTGTGTGTAATCTGCATGCGAGCGAATGGATCCATAATTATCGGGGAACAATCGAAATAGCATCAGTGAGAGTGGCGGCGATGTTGGCAACGAGCAACTTCGAAACTACTGTTTTGCGAATCATGAAAATCTTCAGCCAGCCGTCAGTTACCGTTTAACCGTTTAAGAGTAAAATTTTTTACACGAAATTCGCTCGAGTACACTGCAAACGTTATCGGCGTGGTTACTTTTCTCTTATACTTATATCATCGATGTCAATGTCGAAGGTACGCAAAAATAAACCAGTTAGATATATGTATTGCCGATATATATATATACGTTTATTGCTGTAGACGAAACTGGTTGCATATGATTGCAAATTATTGTGCACGAGTCTTTATTCGCGTTACACCCTAATGCAGCTTGCTTCATCTTCGCAGGTAAAACGCAGAATAACGTAGGAGTAAGGTGGGGGGCTAATAAGACATTGGACAATAGTAAGCATTTATCAGTAATGGAATGAGTAGGTTTTATTTCAATTGCGAAATGCACGAAATGCACGCGTTAATAATCAATACATGAGATAGAACTGTTTTGTGCCGCCTAATGTAAAACGTTAAGTTTCGTAACATTTTAATCGTTGCATACAGATGTACCATTGAAGCATGCGAACGGTGAAAACCAACGGGCCCTGTTCAGTGTGTCAGAACGTTGCTTCTTCGTTTGTTCGCCGCTTTCGTTTCGTTCGGATCGAACGGTGCTCGTTCCTAGCGAAGTCCACTCGACGAATTTATTAATGCATTTCACTTACTAATTGACGTGGTGAAAGTGGACGTGTTGTTCAATAATAAAAAAAAAAAGAGCAAAGAACGATGCAATAGAAAAGAATATCGAAGCCTTAGCGATTCATTGCCGCCTTGTCCTCTCTTTATCTTTGACCCTCGCTCTTGCCCTCTCTTCGCGTCTCTTTCTCCACCGTGCTGCGGCTGCCCGTCAACCCTTCAGTTTTCCTTTGTCACGATTTACTAATCTCTTTATATTTCTACCCTGTATTTGGCCGCGCACATAAGTATTGAAATGTTTACACGTTTGGTCCGTCTCCAGTGCCTTGGTTCGTTTTGAAAATATTTCGTTCGTTCGTTAATAGTAATGATAATCGGGTTATCGTGCGACTAACAAATGGGTGCAGGTTTTCGGTTTACATGATAGTAGGCAACTTTCCAAATCTACTGAAATGCAGGGATTCAGAGCTTTTGTGCGGCAAACAGGGGACCACTTTGGAGCATTCAAATCCCTCTGAACTGCAGCCGATGCATTTGTTACAGCTGCAATGCATGCCTTCGCCGCAAGTGCCCCAGAGTCCTCTCGGACCCCCGCACGGTTCATCGGGGCCCTGCGGAAATAGAAACGAATGTTTATAAAACGAAACGGTACATTGACACTTCGATGAGAAACGTTTGCTCGCAAATCAACGGTTAAATCTCTCACCTTTGCGCACTGTGGCACACCACAGACACTGGACAGTACAACGCCAAACTCACATTTGTGGCAGGAATCACCGCATCCCTTGCATAACGCTTCCAGCGCTTGCCTTTGCCTGATAGACGGATAGGCGGAACATTTATCGAACCTAATCAAATGAAATAACTCGTTAATTATTTTGTTAAAACTGTGCCCCACTTATCTGACATTCACATTGAATTGATTCCGTCTTACTCAGTTTCCACACACATGTTTATTTCCTATCAGTACGGCTTCGACGCGTAAGCCAAAGTCTAACTTCTTAAATATGCAAAGAACATTTTCAGCCAAAACAATGAATTCGTGTATGTATACAATTTTCCTTACGGAAATTATTTACATTTAGTGTTACACTTTCATTGCGTTAGACACAGTCGAATAGTCTAACGGCGATGGATAGGCATGCGCGTACGTCACGTATTGTGCATATGTGTGTATACTGAGTTTTGCGCCTTCTTCGCGATATCATATTAGGAGAAAGAGAAGCAATGTAGTTAGCACAGAGTTGTTCCCTTCGCAGAACTCTAATCGTTCGATCGTAAACCAGTGGTAGATTTTGTAATTCTTACAGGAAAACAATGGCTAGCAGTATGGCTACGCGGATAGTTCGGACGCCGGGCATTTCGCTTCGTAGATCTGAAACAAAATTTAAGCGTGTTCGATTGATCCTGCGTAATCGTCGAAAAGAAAGAAACAAACAGTACATCTGAGACCGTTTATCGTACGAACGAAGTCGTTTTTCGAACGCGTATTTTTTTGAATTCGTCGCCGTACGATTTTTCATACACGTTACCCGCGGCACGATCGCCCATCTAATTTCTGCATCGGGCGGCCACAAAGTTCTAGCAGCTTATAACTGTTGAATGTAGCTGGAACGGTGGCCGGTGAATCGTGCTCGTATTTTTCAACGGATTGAACCGCATGCACAGATTTTGAAAGATACGTTGAACCGCGTTTCCCCCGCCGTTAACCAAAAAGTATAAGAATTTCAATTTCGTCGCGCTCCACCAATATTCAGCATTTCTTATAAAAGTAACAAAAAAAAAAAAAAGAAAAGAAAAAACAAAAAAGAAGAAGACAGAAACAGAAAAGAGAAATAAGCGGCCGCCACAACATCATTATATTCATTCCATATTATAATGTGTCTCAGTGCGTACATGGCCGGCGACCATGTTGAATCGAAAGCAATGTTAATGCTTCACCATGTCAGAGTTATCGGGGAATCTGTCCCCGGTGATTCGGTGCCATGAATAATTCTGTCCGGACATTAATCGCGTTTCGACGACGTTTAATCGTAACGATTACCAACCTCTTCAAACACCATTGCAAACTGAATTTACGTATTCAAATATTTACAAACGATGGAGCGCCGAGCAAGCTTCGGAGCAGTTAGACCCAGGACCACCACCTTTGATTCTTATATTAAGTATGGTGAAAGAACTTGCGTTGCCAGTGATCATCGATATCAGATCGTCCTTTTGCATTTCCCTCTCTTACTTGCCCTTCCTTCCTTTATATCGACTGATCCCTATCGGCTTACGCCGCTTTCCTTCTGTTTCACTTCCTTTTATTCGTCACCGGCTTTGTTTCGTCGCTCTTTCCTTTGTTCATCGCGTTGAAACAGTACCCTTTATATTATTACCTCGTTCTCGTAACAAATGTGTACACGAAGGAAAAGGATACGATCATAATATATACTGATACGTAGCTAAATACGGCGGAGGGAAAACTCGGTCTCGATCTACGAAATGCACGAGCTCGCGTGTATGTGCATACATGCAGGTGCAAGGGAAAAACTGCACGGTGTACGCGTTGAATTTCATCCTCTTTACCTTGTTACTCTCTTTGTCTGGCTCGTGTGCGCCAGAATAAGGTAAAAACAATTAAATTATCGGGAGGGCATCCTTTCACTCGCCGATGGAATAAATAAAAAGAGTCCATTCGTTGGCCTGAATTCTAGGAAGTCATACCGATGCGTTCACTTAATAGACTCAATTTACAAAAAATTTGCCCTTATAGTTAGATCGCTGGTGGATTATTTTTCTTCGCGGGGTGATATGCATATGTATATGCATACTATCGCGGTGGAAACTCATTTGAAACAATATCCCAATGGGCGAGCGAATGATCGAACCAAAGTATCGTGGTATTTAATTGAAATGGCACGAATAGATATGCATATCGATGGGTTGTAGCAAAACACCTATGTTCTTTTTTAATAACTCTGGATCAGTTTTTTTTTTTTATCCTGTTGCGTCTATCTCACGAACATATGCATCCCCCTCTCTGCACCGCCCCTATTCGATGTTCTTCTGATAGTATCAGATAATATGTGCCGTTTACGCGTAATAAGTAAGTCGTATAGAAAATTGTGGTACCGGGCAAGCTGTAGTTTGTTGTACTTAATAAAAAAAAAAAAAACGGATCACCGTTACGATAGCATACAATGCACTCAGTGCTCACCCTAGGAAGATATTTAATCCGAATGTGTCTATGGTTGCGTAGAATTGAATAGCAACGATGCTTTTTTTTCTCTGCGAGAGCAAGAGAATGTGGTAACCCGAGGACACGAATAAGACAAGACGAGGAGACGTTGAATGTGCCATTGAAGCCAAGTGGGCTTTGTTTTATAGGGACGTGAATAAAGGGCAAGAGAAGAAAGGGGAGAAGGAGGTGCACACCCACACCCACGTGCTCCAGCGTGTACCCATACGTACCCGTTAATGTATCAGTGGATGTATCTATCATCGTTTCCTCCCAAGAGATGATCTCGCCTGCCATCCAAGATCCTCGTTTCCCGTCCTAATTATCCGTCATGCCGTGAATATCCTTCCAGGCACACCCTCCATCACAACCACCCTACTGTTAATGCCTGTTTGCGCGAACTCACTTGACAGATCCCTATTAATATGCAAATTTCTTGGTCGAATGTTGTTACGAAAGACAAAGACGGTCATTCATTCATTGACACGTTATTTGCACTTGCGTTACGCTCCAGTAACGAACTCATGGACAGCGTGTATTCTTTCTGTCTGTTTCTTCTTTTTTGCAAAAGGTACCACCGAAATGTGCTGGCAACAGTTAAGCACACTCTTGACGCGGCTTTACGCTCCAATCGACCACGCGGAGACCCGTTTTCTTAAGATGAAGAATATTTCTATGATGACGAATCAAATTATATTTCTAATGCTGGCTGACCGCATCTTCCTATCAGGACCTAAGATGACATGCCTTTACACGCTGATGTTCTACAATGTAGTTACTTACTGCATTGGCTATATTAAGGAATTAATCGAAAAGGAGAATTGGTCACCGTATGTAACGCTCACAGAAACGTCCAAAATTAAACACTTAGCAATGTCCGCAACCAAAATAGTTTTCGAATGGACTAAAGCCATCACCTTCGTCGTAACGTTAACATTTATGCTTCTTGTTCTCGGCTTAGAGCAGGGACTGAAGCATTACAAGTAAGTAAAATATGTGGGGTAGTTAAAGGAGGAAGGATAATAGGTGTAGAAGAAGAGCAAAGTTTATCGATATACGTATATTATGCTACTGTTACAGCCCAACAACGATTTACACGATGATAACATGGGTCTATTACTCATCAACGGAGAAAGTCTTCGTCGAGATGTTTCCATCGGTATTGAAATTAGTTCATTTGGACATCTTCGAGAACCTTGAAGAACTTTATGCTCCTGTGATATTAAAATCATTTACAATTGGCAT
Source organism: Nomada goodeniana (assembly GCA_963969485.1). NCBI lineage: Eukaryota > Metazoa > Arthropoda > Insecta > Hymenoptera > Apidae > Nomada > Nomada goodeniana. Next base: position 3,266,909 of record OZ018301.1, on the reverse strand, counting down.
CTCCGCTTTTTGTATCGTAATACTCGTGCCAGTAATTTCGTGGAATTTTTTGCTGATAGCTGTATACTTGAATATTTACTTAGGATTAAAAGATCTCTTCATGACATTTGGCCCCGCGCTAAAACTGGAACGTGAAATACTGAAACGTTACAGGAGAGCAACACCTGAAGAAATAGCACGATTCGACGATGTTTGTGCTGTGTGCCTTTGCGGTATGGTCAAAGCCAGGATAACACCTTGTTGTCATTTGTTCCATGCAGATTGCTTGCGACAATGTCTTAAGGCTAGAGATATTTGCCCTTTATGCAAAAGAGAATTAAAGTTTGAATCCGTGCCGACAATTAGTTCTCATTAGTCGACACGCCGTGACTCTTTCTTCATGATAATTGTTAATGATTCATTGATATACGCTTCGTGCTATTGAATTAATCGCCTTGTTTAGGTAATTCTCATCTACTTGCGAAAATGTTGTATCCTCCATTGTAATGGCAATTATTAAAATCGTCCAAATGGACTCCAAACATTTAACTTGCGACGCGCGTGATTCTTTTAATTAAAAGTTACATTTACTTTCACTCTCAAACAGTAATATAATTAGATAAACGACAGTATCGTCTCGGCGTGACTAATCGTGGATATATAGCATATGCATCAACTACACATATACATAAGAACAATAAGCGAATTGTAAACTTAATTTGGTGTTTAATGTTTTTGGTAAGTGGAATATAAAAAAACTATTAATGTAGAATATTTACAGAATTGGTACTTTACGATATTTAAAAGCAGAATAAAGATGAAAACATACATATCAACTATGAGCCTATAAATTGGAAAAATTGAGAAGGAAGTCGCTATGCTCCTAGCATTCTGTTACTTTCTGCTCCAGATGTACCCCTTATGCATCCAATAGTTTTTGCTACTTTCTGCATCTAATCCCCTATGTATTTAATAGTGGTTTCCACATATTCACCATCCGGACTGTCGTAATTACTTATCGGTGGCGTATGAACTGGTCCAGTCGCATTGTATGGCAAATATGTGTCATTAAACTGAAAAAAATATAGCATAGTGTCTAAATTAACATACACAGTGTCCAATGACACGAGAGATTAGACATAAACCAAATTTCCATGTGCACGGTTGCTCTGGTTGCAGTTATTGGCTGCTATTCGTTATTCCATAGTTCGTGCATTCATAGGGATCTGAAATTTCTAATCCTTCCCCTGTCTACTCTCTTGTATCATTGGATGGACTATACTCGCAATTAGCGCAGCACGAACATACAGTACATACTTCAACTGCTCTTTCGTAAAGCTGATTGGAAGCAGCTTTCAATTCTTTTAATGCTGTTTCTTGGGAGAGCATAATAGATTTTATTGTATGCAAATCCTTCATCCATTGCTGGTGTTGGTACTTGGACCATTGCTTTTCCAAAGACATTCTCTCTTCAATTTCTTCTTCCGATAATGATACAACTGGTGGAACTTTTCCACTAAAAAAACATTATTACCGTATTAAACAATATGTTTGAATCACACCGCATTCTGGCTTAATTTGCAACACACTTTTTCTTAATTAATTCAGGCAATATGTCAATCTCATAGATTGGTTTCAGATGACCCGCATGTTTCTCTAAGTGACGAATTCTCTTCTCCAATTTCTTTCTCCTTCTCTCTTCCCGAGCTCTAACCACTCCTGGGTCAATTCTGCGCCTCCTTTTTAGTGGTTCTCCTCTAGAACATCAAGAAATTAGTAAATTTCAAATTCAGTCAGAAGGGAATGAAATACTCCAACTGCTTACAAAAGTATCTGTGTCGCCCTAAAGTACAATGGATGAGTGTTTGTAGTAAAATTACGTAAATTGCTGATGGACCAAAGTGGGGACCTGTAACAATTCAACGCAACGATCACAAATACTGCGGATAGATGTATTAAATATAAATTATTTGTTCTATAGCTGTTACCTAAAAACAGCATTCACCGATGTATTTAATGCACTCATCATTTTTATATAAATTTCGACTGTTCGGATTTTTCTTAACCTATTCGATATCTCCACTTCCCGGCCCTTCTATATACATAACCCCTTAAACGCTTTCCACCTGTGCTTACATAAGTTAGAAAGGGATACATATGATGTGAATACATAAAATTATGTGCCTATTATAGGCAATTAGTGCAACTGAGCAAATTAAAACATCTAATAATTAGCAGTAACAAAACGATGTCGATTTAATTGAAACGTTACCGATGGAATAATAATTTGGGCTCTTCTTCATATACAAGTCCTCACTGTTGCCGCGCTATCGGCAGTAAAATTATGTTCCTTCGCGACGTGCAGAAGTTCGTTTAAGAGGTTAAATTGTAGTAAAAATATTGCTATTAATTATTAAGTGTGGTTAACGAAGCAAAGCAGCATGTGTACGTTAAACGCCGACGAATACGATACTTTTGAAACTGAAGAAATCGACAATGAGAACGTGTAAGTACTTCATGGTTGTGTATAAATTTCATCTATCTGTTCGAAAAAACGACTAGCGTTTTATCTGTGGCATAATTTTCTGTTTAATTGCTCTTAATGTTTCTCGTAGTATTGTGCCCTGTTCGGTGGCTGCTGATAATATACCCGATGTGAAATCAGTTTGCAAGAAATGTGCATCTGAAGATGTTCGGATTACCTTCAGGAATAAGAACGCATATTGTAAAGTATGTTTTTTAAATATGTCGATGCATAAATTCAAAGCCACACTTGGTAAATCTAAGTTGGTACGACCTAATGACACAATACTGATTGCGCATTCTGGGAAAGCAAATTCGACTGTGCTTGCTCAGCTTGTAACGCTTGACGCGGATGAATCGATTTCTAAGAAGCTTAAATTCCAAAGCAAAGTTCTTTATATAGACGGTAAGTGGATGTACTGTCATTTTTGTATGTTTGCTCTAGTTGAATAGAATGATTAAAGTTTAAAATTTTGTTTCCTTCAACAGACGGTATGGTGAAGGGGCGCACTATTGAAGAAAGGGAATCTCTTCGAAATGCATTTGCTAAAGAAGCCAAAAGTTTAAACTTACCAATGCATATTCTATCTTTGTCAAAATGTATGTCTGACACAATTTCTGACAATGTAAGCTTGATAAATGAATCATGGATAAGCTCATCTAACGAGGATGTAATGCTACAAGAAAGTTTTGATAATTTAGAAAGTGATACGGCTAGGGATGAGTTGTTACGGCAGCTCAGACAAAAGTTGCTTATATTAGCAGCACAAAAGCTTAATTGTAATAAAGTTTTTGTTGCTGATACATCTGTAGATCTGGCAATAAAAGTCCTTGGAGATATATCAACTGGAAGAGGCTCCCAATTGCCTTTCAATGTTGCTTTTTCTGACGTAAGGCATGCGGATGCTATGCTACTTAGACCGCTCAGAGATTTTACAGGAGAGGATATAAATGGGTATTTAGATTGTTGCGAATTGTATCCAATTTTGAACTCTCAAAAGCGTGACATGCTCTTTCCTGCTTCGATTAGAAGCATCACGAAAGATTTTGTCCATCAACTGGACGCTGAATATTGCGGAACAGTCTCTACGATATATAGAACCAGCGAGAAATTGGCTACACGAATCAAAGAACTTGCTCATGTGAAAGGTACTCCAAGTAAAGATGTTAATGAAAGCTGTATAATTTGTGAATTACCAATAGATTCGTCTCGTTCTGGAAAAAATCAGCTATCTGTTATGCAAGCACAATTGTTCTCTGAACTGGTTTCTACAGTTAAAGACCCCTCGTCCAATAACCTGACCGAAAATTCGTTCGATACCTGTGAACGGTCAAGTAATGGAACAGTTCAAACTATGAATACTTTAAAAATGCAAGATTGTCAATGTCATTCAACTTCTTGCAATAACTTCGGGAGACAGAAAGTTGTAGAAAAGCAACTTTGTTACAGCTGTAGGCTAATTTTCTTGGATTCGAAACGGGTGGACAATGGTTTACCAGCATTTATTCTTAAGGCCATCGAGAAGAAATTACAAATCGCTCGCCTGCGGAACGAGATTGAGGACTTTTTATTGTAATTTAAAAACGACAGGGACGAGTTTTTTAGTGGCAGAAAAAGGATTTTCCTCAGATGTCAAATGCATAATACAAATACAGCAAAATTTGCTCATTTGTTTTGGATAAATAAATTCTTTAAACTGCAGCGACACGTATTACATTGGCTGGATATATTAACCCTAACCTAGTTATATCTAAATACGCGTACTGTAGGTAACGTTGGTCGCTACTTCCAGGCGAACGTCGGTAATAGCGGCCGCTACATTTTATCCTTTGTACATATAGTATATCATTTCTATTCTTCTACTTTTATGCATATACATATTGTATTATTTGCTATGGAGAATGAAATATAACAAATTGTTATACAGAACGAAGTTTCAAATACCGCACATAGGGCATAATTGAAACATCTACATACACATGTCGAACAAACTTCTTTAAATGCATATGGTTTACGCGCGTGCGTGTATCTCGCGTTGCCAGTATCGATAAGCGTACACAGTGAACAACGAGCGGTGAGTTGGAAGGATGTGCATGTTTTACTGACGTATGAACAGTAAACGATTAAGCCCACGTGTGATTGAATAAAAATTGAAGAATCGCTTTGCAAATTTAACATCGTTAATCATGGTGCTTGACTTAGATCTATTTCGTGGCGACAAAGGGTTCGATCCAGATAAGATACGTGAAAATCAAAAGAAACGTTTTAAACAAGTAGATCTGGTAGACAGGGTAATTGAAAAGGATAAAAGCTGGCGGCACTTGCGACACAAAGCTGATAATTTGAATAAACTGAAAAATGTATGCAGCAAAGAGATCGGCGAGAAAATGAAAAGGAAGGAGGCCACCGATGGCGACGATACCGTTCCAAAGGATATTCTCGAGAATTTGGACAATTTAGTACCTAACAGTCTAAAACAGTTAACAGTCGCACAGATTAAAAAAATTCGTAGTTTAATTGATGATGCAATTGAAAAAAACGATAAGGATTTAATCTTGACCGAATCAGAAAGAAATTGTGCCCTTAAGGAAATAGGAAACATCCTGCACGACTCTGTACCGATTAGCAATGACGAAGAAGAGAATAAGGTACATATTACGATTTAACCGTATGAAAGCAATGCTGTATCTGGTATATAAATTTTTCATTTTAGGTTGAGAGAACTTGCGGTGATTGTACTCAAAAAAAGAAGTACTCTCATGTTGATCTAATACATATGATAGACGGTATTGATGGAGAACGTGGCACCAACATTTCTGGTGGACGTGGCTACTTTTTAGTAGGACCCGCTGTTTTTCTGCAGCATGCATTAGTACAATTTGCTTTGAGGAAGTTACACGTCAAAGGCTACAAACCACTTTATACACCTTTTTTTATGCGAAAAGATGTTATGCAGGAAGTAGCTCAGTTATCGCAATTTGACGAAGAACTGTATAAGGTATAACATTAATAGACATTCACATATGTACTTTGCGTACTTATTTGTCTAATTTAAAGCTTTATTACAATAGGTAATTGGTAAAGGTAGCGAACGCAATGACGATAAGGAAATAGAAGAAAAATATTTGATAGCCACATCTGAACAACCAATAGCCGCATTTCACAAAAATGAGTGGATCCCGGAGAGTGCTCTACCTATTAGGTACGCTGGATCGTCCACGTGCTTTAGACAAGAAGTAGGTTCGCACGGACGCGATACCAGGGGCATTTTTAGAGTTCATCAATTTGAAAAGGTATTCCAGTTTTACTTGGAAATACTACAAGCAATTTAATATGTACTTATGTACTGTAACAGGTGGAACAATTCTGTTTAACATCACCTCATGATAATAAGTCTTGGCAAATGATGGAAGAGATGATATCGAATGCAGAAGAATTTTACAAAGCTTTGGAGATTCCTTATCGTTTGGTGAATATAGTGTCTGGTGCATTGAATAATGCTGCTTCGAAGAAACTAGACTTAGAAGCATGGTTCCCTGGATCCGGTGCTTTTCGAGAGCTAGTTTCATGTAGCAATTGTTTAGATTATCAAGCAAGACGTTTATTGGTCAGGTAAGGAATTACGAAATCCGCAATAATATAAGTTTTATTGAATTCTTCTTGTTATTATTGTTTTGCTGTTACATTATTTTTGTGACTGTTACTAATCAAACTGTGATCTGAATATGTTTCAGGTATGGCCAGACCAAAAAGATGAATGCTAATACAGATTACGTCCATATGTTAAATGCAACAATGTGTGCAGTTACACGTGTCATATGCGCAATTCTGGAAGTGCATCAAACTGATACCGGTATTAAAATACCAAAGCCACTCGCAGAATTCATGCCACCGTCATACGAAAATGAAATTCCGTTCGTTAAACCAGCTCCGATCGAAGAAACAGAAAATAAAAAGCAAAAGAAACAAAAGGAACGAAAGGATATCATTTTGACATAGACTATAAATAGGTATTACAAAATTCCGTATGCTTATGAAATAAAGTAATCGGTTGCATCATTGCATTTGCTAAACAGATTGCTTATAAATACATATATCGTAAGGTTGTTACCGATTCGGGTATTCATTATAGAATGAGCAAAAAGGCTCTCGAATTATTTATGTACTTATCTCGTCGATAAAGGGCTAAACAATGTACGCTCCGATTTCATTTGGTCCATGTTCGCACTCATTGTCAGGCTCAAACACGTAATATAACCATAATCAGGTACAATTTCATCTCATGCTCGCTGACGGTTGCATAATAAAACTTGAATAGCAATAGAAACGATTTATAAATATTTAATCAAGTACTTTCTCCCACGTATGACTGTGCCAAAAACCTTTTTCGTTCTTCAGCTTTCCTCAGGTTATTCAATACAGAATGCTCGAATTCGCTATCGGACACATTTCGATTCAGCTGAAATGTATAAAATTTACATTCAAGATTAATAAGCTAACGGGCAAAGTAAGAATACAAGTTTTTTATTCTATACATACCTGGTCATTGGTGGAACTTCTGGCATCGTAAATATTTCTTTTAACAAAAGTAGTTGCCTCTTTTGGTTCATCGTGCCATAATTTCTGCAACTTTAGTGGATTCTGTGCTAAACCAAGTTCTGTATTGGAAGCTAATTCCTGCCAAAAATACGAAACATTTCTCATACTTTTATACGTACAAAAGGAGAAAGAAAAGAGATATTTATCTATTTTAAAATTAGAAATTAATATATACCGCGTCGCTTTTTCGTCTATATTCGACCAATGCTCTTCCTTCTCTGGTGGCAGAAACAACCAGGGCAGTTATGTCACCATACTGAAAGAAACCAGTTATGTGAACAAATGTAATTACAGATTAGCATGAATAATGGTAACAGACTGACCAAAAAGCTTTTATGTCATACTGTACCCAGTGTCATACCTTTGACAATATTCTATGCAATATGTCATAATTGTATCCACCATTATTGGGATGATTTTTGTCACATGCCCATTTCAGTTTTATTTTATAAGAACCATCATCAACTGCAGATTCTACACGAGACTCTTTTGATTGGTTCTCAAAATGTCTTTGCATATGAGCTATTTCCTCTTTCAGTTGTTTAGATCCTTCTTTTCGTAATCGTTCTATTTCAGCCTGGAATAATCAAGTTACAGAAGCGATATGCTACATAGAGGACAATTACAATTTACTTTCAAGGCAAAGAGGTATACCTGCAATTTATCTTTATCACTTTTAACATTGTACTGTTTATTGGAAGCTGTTCTGTAAGCATTCTCGCGTGCCTCTAAATCTTCCTTTAGCTTCTTACGTTTCGAGTCAAACTCTTTGGTGCGTAGTTGTGCTTGATATTTGGCGTTGATAACTTTATCATAAGCTGCCTTATTTTGTAAAATTATATAACTTTAGAATGGATGAAATGAAAATGTAAAATGTTAGGCTGAAAACAGCAATTACTTTTGTTACACTTACCCGTGCAGATGTGTCGGTAAGAATTTCTAGGGCTCTTGACAATTCGTGAAATAACTCTGCTGCTCTAGGATTATTAGGATTTTTGTCTGGATGACAGCGTAATGCTTTCTTACGATACGCTTTCTTGATCTAAAAATATACATTCAATTTCCGGTAAGCATTTTTGTACGTCTGTGACTTATTCATACGTGAAAGTATCATACTTCCTGAGTGGAGGCTGTGTTCACTATTCCAATTAATTCGTACAAATCTTGTTCCATGTAGGAATCCATGTTTTGTTTTCCTGTATATTTCACTGTTTTATTTAAAATTTAGGAGGAGAAGTGTTTTTGAATGTTGAACTTCCAACGAGGGTTATGTATTCGCGTGATCACAATTTTGCTCGATACCCTTTTTGTCTCTTCTTAAACCCACGTCCGCATTCACTTCTTTTTTTAATTGTTTCTATTAATTGTCAAGCTTCTATTACTTTTCACTACGTTGTCAATGCGATTATGAATCTCTATGCCTCGGGAAATCTCAGACACAACACATGACACATGTAGTTTGGGCTATCTTTTTGGTTCCTTCTTTACCGACACGTCATAGATGAAAGTATAGGATTTATCGAATGTCCTAGCTGTTTGAATGAATCATTTTTTTAATTATGTAATGCAACCATCTGCAAACAAGTCCTTGAAGCTACTTGTGTCGCTGTGTTACCTACAGTAAAAGGTGGTATTAAATAATTTATTAGAAAGCCAATTCTCTTTATACTAAGTGTCGAACATGCAATTCATGTTATACATCCTTTTAATAGAGAAATAAGAATTTTATTTTTATAAAAGTTCTTAGTGTAGATATGACAAACACATTAGTAGTTTCCAACACTTATGTATAGATGGCGGCGGCTGTAGCAGTTTCATGCCATTGCTCATAGATGGCACTAGTACCAATTATTTGTTGTCATCTTTAAATGATTACGAAAACTTTACATTGTCGTCTGCTTGGTAATTACAACTGATATGCATTCAATGAAGGAAAGTGATATCCGAAAGTATGTCTGTGTGTGTGCCTTCTGTGGTCATTTCTTACGTAAACATTTAAGTAGAATGAAAACAGATATGTAGTTGGCAATCACTGTGATACATATTCGGAAACGGCTAACCAAGTTTGCTCGTACAAGAATGATTGAACAAATTCTTGTTAGAGGTGGAAAAGGAATATATCGCAGAAATGTATTACGACAGGTAAGCATAGAACAAGCAGGAATATCCTAATTATAGGAAAAAAGATTTACCGTTTTTGTAATAAGAAGAAATGTTTATTGTTTGTTGTTTAGGTACAAAATTTCTATACCACTAGTACTACCGATGCTAGTGCAAAGGACCCTTCATTCTTAGGAATCCAAACTAATTTTACTAATGAATTGAAATTCATTAACAAAGAATGCTACAGTCCTTTGCCTGTATTTAGCATTTTACAAACTTCCAAACAAGTACAATTACCACATGATCTCAAGGTTTGAATTACTTATCTGCTACTACTTTTAATGGAGACAACTTTCATTTCATTTTATCGATAATCTCTTTCCGTAATTTCTTCTAAGATAGATGAGAAAATTTTAATCAGAATGTACCATAAAATGGTTACTCTAAGTATAATGGATAAGATTCTCTATGAATCTCAAAGGCAAGGCCGTATATCATTTTATATGACCAACACGGGCGAGGAAGCAACTCAAATTGGTTCCGCAGCTGTGCTTACATTGAAAGATACTATATATGCTCAATACAGAGAAGCTGGTACAAATTAATGATTTATTATTGCTCGTTTCATCCATTAATCATATGAAACAGCTTTAATGTAACATACTATTTATTTTGTAGGCGTACTATTATGGCGTGGTTATTCTCTTGCCAATTTCATGAATCAGTGTTACGGTAACCATAAAGATACATCAAAGGGAAGGCAAATGCCTGTTCACTATGGATCAAAAGAATTGAACTTTGTGACTATATCATCTCCTTTAACAACACAACTACCACAAGGTATGTATTGTAATCATTTATAAAACAGAAAAAGCATTTCAATGCTCGAGTTTTGTCTTTTATGTTCAGCTGTAGGCACAGCATATGCACTTAAGCGATCGAAGGAAAAAGCTTGCGTAGTATGTTATTTTGGAGAAGGTGCGGCTAGTGAAGGGGATGCACACGCAGCTTTTAATTTTGCCGCGACATTGGATTGTCCAATCATTTTTCTCTGGTAAGTGGACAAAATATAAGCATCCCGCGACTAGTGGTGTCATTGGCCAACATCTTTATATTTCCAGTCGAAATAATGGTTACGCGATATCAACTCCCTCCTTAGAACAATATAAAGGGGATGGAATTGCGGCAAGAGGACCAGCTTACGGGATACACACAATACGTGTAGATGGAAATGATGTTCTGGCTATGTTTTATGCAACAAAAGCCGCCCGTGAGCTCTCAATCGGCGAAGGTAAACCTGTTCTAATCGAAGCAATGACCTATCGGTAAGAAGGTGTTCTTTTTGTGCATGTCAATCTGATTAATACTGTTTATAAAAGTACACGCTTGTTCGTGCACATTCTAGAATTGGCCACCATAGTACCTCTGATGACAGTACTGCATATCGACAAGCTGGCGAAATAGAGGACTGGAATCATTATGCACCGATAACCAGGTTCAGAAAATATTTGGAATCAATTGGGTTATGGTGTAAGGAACGAGAACAAAAATTGAACAAATCGTTAAGGGATTCAATTTTGCTTGCATTCAGTGATGCAGAAAAGGAACTTAAACCATGTTGGAAGGAGTTATTCACAGACATATATCGTACAATGCCTCAACATATATGGTACGTTTATGAATTATTGTGAAATCAGAAACTCCTTGTGCAATTTATTACAATGCTTCTAAACCCGTATACCATCTAAATCGGTGCTCGAAATTGTTATTAACACTAATGTACTTTTCTACTTTCAGCAAACAGATGCATTCTATGGAGAAGCATGTTGCAGAATATCCAAAGCATTATCCATTACATATTTTTAAACAATCACAATGATGATACGCAATTTAATACATCCAGTCAACAAATTGTCGATTATAATGTCTAAACAAATTATATTTACTAATGTACATTGATAACTTGCAATTGGATTATATTATTTAAAAAAAAAGCATTAATCTATTCAGTTATGTTTCCAGCAATTTCCTTATATTTTTCTAATCTATATTCCTGTTGGGCTGCCTCAAGTAAAATGTTATGAAGTAAATAATGTTGATTCGGAATGAATTGCTCCACCATAGGATATACATTTCCTAAAATGATATAGTCTTATGTTAATCACTATTAGGTGCCAGTTTCCACAAGCAAATGAATATAGAAATCAAACTTTTATAAGCTATACCTTTTAATTCTAAAATGCCCCTTTTATATCCATACCCAGGATATATGCATGGCGCATTATGAAGCTTTGTATATGAAGTTGTATAATCTTTATATCTTGGTACGAGTACTTTAAAAAGTTTGTGGACAAGTTGTTTTTCTAGAATCCAATAGTCAGCTAGTTCCATGGTTTCATTATGTGCGGGACCATGGCGTAATGCTTCTGATATCAACTGCAATAAGAACAAAGGAAATACATTGATGACTTAATTCAATAAGAAACATAACTTGTGTTTAGAGTACGCACACGTTCAACATAACCTCTTGTCTCATCGGCTCTGCCGTAATTCAATTCGATTCTCTCATACTTAATAACAGCAGTTAATGTTTTTTGAATTTTGCGTAATCTTCCTTCTGGACCACCCGGATTTTTTAGTTTCCTTGGTTTTGATCCAATACTGTATCTTAACCTCGAAACCAGGTGTTCAACATTTGCCTGATTCATTTTAACTCTTCCGTGCACTTAGTTTTAAGTCTCACTCTCTATTCGTAATTCTAATGAATCTGTCTATAGTTTGTTCTGAACATTAAATTTTGTACAGTTTCCGAACACTGAGTTTGATTAGGATTTTCTATTTTTTTTTATCGAGAATTATGTATACGTAAAATTTGTAAACTTTATACTCCATTCATATAAGGTTGTATTACAGATGAGGCATAGAATAGAGTCATCACCTTATGGAATTTTGTGTTTCACGTGCAACTACCATACCGACCTGGAGAATTTAGTGTGATTTGAGCGACTTCTGTTCATGAACATTGGTCAGTTGAAGAACTATTGTTTCCTGAAGTGGTTGGGTCCAGAGTCATGTATGTATATATCTAACCTTGTACTATAATTTGCTCCTTTTAGTTTTCTGTTTCGCCCCTGCTGTTGTATTTCATAGAATCTTCTTTTAAGGTTTTGCATCACTTCGTTTCCTTTCTTTCATGTCACATTTATATCTACTTGATTTATTCCATCCCTTTTCAGTTAATCCTTCTCTTATGCTTTTGTTTTATCCCTCCACCCATCTTTTTCCTCTCAACATCCCAGTGTAATTCATCTCTTTCCTGTTATATACTTACTAATATCTGTTTTGTATGTGCAGATTTTGCGGGCAAAGAGTAAGGAGCATTGACCAGCGCTTCTCATCGTGCATACGAGGAAGAAAGAAGATAGAAGAAGTTTTGCCACATATTTTAGTTATTTTTTAGTTATAGTGAATTGGTTTGTAAACATAGTTTGTAACTGTTAGCATATAAGATTAATTTAGAGCAATTGTGTAATTAATCGTTATGTATATCTATTATATATTCTATTTTATATTCAGATCATTCGGTATATAATTCTTAATATTGCTTGTACTATTATTACAAGTTCTATTAAATGTAGTGTATGTAAAACAAGTTGCACAATTGCTCTAATTTGTTTTTATAATGCTGCTACATACAAACTATGTAAATTTGTAGTATAATAAGTTTTATCTATGAGATGTGTTGTAAGTATTATATTATTTGCATCTATTGTCCTTTTTATATTACATAAATGCTATTTTAAGATTGATAAAGATTTAGTTGTGAGATGTATTCTAAATAGATTTAAAAGAATATTTCATAAGTATTAGCTTGTAAGTTTAAATTGCAACATCTTTGTAACTTGTATCTTCATCGATTAGCAAAAAAAATTGTCAATTAAAAGAATTCCACTGCTCTTTTTACTTTCATACCTTACCAATCCTTGAAAGAACCTAATTCCGATTCCTTATACAAGAAGTACCGTGGACGAACTTTACATGCAAAGTCCTAAAACGAGAAACTTGTCAAAATGACCCTACACGTTATTAAATCAAGCGCTCAGAAATTCCTGGAATAAGACGTCATTTCTTAGAATTGCTAAGGTTCGAATAACTCACGCATATTCTCCTGATACAATTCGACGATTTTCAGCAAATATTTCGGCCAGAAATATCCAGAATAATAAGTGTACATAGAATCTATGTACAATGTAGCGCTATGTAGTACTATGTAGTAAATAACACCTCGCGAAAATGCATGAAAGTTGTAACCAACGTCTCGGAAAAATATAAGATAGTTGTAAACAGCGCCTCGCAAGAACACATCAAAGTTGCAAAAACACTCAAGAAAATTTGCAATAAAGTTGCAAATCGAGCTCGAAGAAACGCAACAAAGTTGCAATAGTCTCGAGAAAAATTTGCAACAATGTTACGCGCCAGTTGCGACAAAGTTGCAAACGGCGCTTTGCGAAACGCAACAAAGTTGCAAAAAATTCTCGAGAAAAAATTTGCAACTTTTTTGTAAAATTTTTGGGCAACGTTGTTGCAAAATTTTCTCGAGAATTTTTGCAACGTTGTTGCAAAATTTTGGGGCAACATTGTTGCAAATTTTTCTCGAGAATTTTGCAATTTTTTTGCATTTTCGCGTGGCGTTGTTTGCGATTTTGTTGCGTTTACGCGGGGCGTTGTTTGAGACTTTGTTGCGTTTTCGCGAGGTGCTATTTGTAACCGTATTTCATTTTCGTTAGGCATTCCTTTGCAACCTGGTTGCATTTTGGTGAGGCGCTTTATTGAGTGAGGCGTTTCAATATGTTTAGTAATGTTGAGGTCTATTTTTACAAGTCCTCCGCTGTGAACTTTGCATTTAAAGTTACTGCACGGTAGTACTTGTTTAAGGAATTGGAATTAGGTCTTTTCAAGGATAGTAAGGTGTTAAAATAAAGAGAGGTGGCGAATTCTTTTCATTTAAGATTTATTCAAATTAATTAATGAAGATACAAGTTGCAAATATGCGGTAATTCAAATTTACAAACTAATACTTATGAACTATTCTTTAAAGTTAATTTACAATATATCTTACGGATAAAACTTGTACTAAAATATACCTACTTTATTTGCTGAAGCATATTTTAAATTACAACAATTGTGTAACTTGTGCATATGTAAAGCCAAAAGTATTTATTGTATCTTGCATTTTATATTTAGCGCATTCAGTAGCACTTGTAGTAACAGTAATATTAAAGTTTATACAAGATCTACTGAATAAAGAGAATATAAAATAAAATATACACTACGTATACATAACAGTTAATTACACAATTGTTCCAAATTAATCTTATGCGCTAATAGTTACAAACTATTCTTAGAAACCAATTTACTATAATTAAAGTATATGGCAAGGGTTATTCTTTCTTCTTTCTTGCTTTATGCCCAATGAGAAATGTCGGTCAAGCTCCTTACTCTCTGCCTACGAGACCTGCACACACAAAAAATATATTAGTAAGTATATGTAGCAGGAGAGATAAAGATTGTTGAGCGATATTTAAAGGAAAAGGAAAGAAAGGAAGACCAAACCAGAAGCATAAAAGTAAAAGAGCATTATTTAACAAGGAATGGAACAAGTCTCATAAGAATGAGTTTGATGAGAGCAAAAGTAAAGGAACTGACGGAGAGACTTAAAAGAAGAGACTATGAAATGCAAGAGCTGGAATGAGACAGAAAAATATAAGAAGCTAAATATTATGAAGCGTTTAAATATATTAGAACAGCAACACTACAAAAGTACTTAAGTAAGAATAAAAGATGGTAGAATCACCAATTAATAGTTCAGGTGATAGACGCGAAAGCATTAAAGGATGAATAAATACTAGGAGAAAGAGAAGAATGGAACCCTGTGTTTCTTAACACTTTATTAATCTGTAAATGAGAGTACGAAACGATTCATACCACTATTTATAAAAAAGTGCTTGAATTTACGTACCACCCGTATCCCTGTCTTACCTACACGCAAAGTGGTCATTAGTATCGCCATCTATACAGATGTGAATGAAACCGAGCCTCTGCTCATCTACAATTAAGGTAAGTAAGTGGCACGAGTAATTTCAAGGAGTCCCGTATAAATGGCGAAACCATAGCAGGCACTGTAGATATGGCAGACACCCGCGTAGTTTCAAGCACATCTTTACAAATATTAATTAATTAATAAATTTAATTGTTTAATTGTTCATAACAAATGAACCGCAATTGGAATAATGTTCACAATTGTTGGAGATGTTAGCTGATACTCCTAGCTTTAATTTATGTCCTCTGGTCATTGCTGTATCTTGCCAAGAAGTGGCAGTATTCGCATTTGTTTATAATTTCTTTAAACAAATTCAATTAACTCGCGTTCTACTGGGCCGAGTTTAATCAACGACGTCTCAAAAGAGAAGGAAACAAATAAGCTACCCGATAAAGAATACCCCGTTGCTGTAACTAGATGCAGTTGGCTGTAATAATAATTTTAATTGTTTAATTGTTTATAATAGAAGTATTTATATTATCAGTACATCAAACTTTTACCAATGTACACCTACAATATAAGTCAGGTATGCAAAGAATCTATCGTGTTCACGGTAATTTTATAGTGTAACCAAATGTCTAGAAAGTAGATGGTACAAAGAAAGTAAGCAATACAAAAAGTATAATAACATAATAATTAAGAGGTAAAAACAGCTACATATTACGCATGGTTAAGCGTTTTGAATGATTTAGAGTATCTCACTTATATTTAGACCGTTACATTATGTATGATGCATAGCATGCAGTTAATTCTGAATAATGACTCGGTAAGTTCTAACTGATAAAAACGGGTTAAAGCAGTGAGGTCACCGACTTTAATCGACTCATGTTCGGTGAACTTAAAACGAACAAAAATGTATACGTATTTGAACTGTAAAGATAATTTACAGAATTTATAAATATACTTAATACATGAAAGTCAGATAAACTGACCATGCATTTTTAATGAAGGAAGCACAATGTATACAAGTAATTGACAAACTCTGAAAAAACTTCTTTCTATTTTCATTCGTACTTTGAAACAAATATATTTATCCAATAGTGCTGAAACATATTTATGATATTACATATCAACATGATACATGATGTTTCATACACTTATTTCAATATAAAAAATTATTTGTATTTTTGTATTTAGATGTATCTGAGATATTCTGATAAACAATTAATCATCTCGATCTAGAGCTTCCCACACCCCAGTAAATATTATATTCCTTCGTCTGTGTATTTCTTGCATTAAATATATCACACGCAATAACATATAATTCAACGCTTGTTAAGCTTTGAAAAATCGTACTACTCGTACTACGTACTGCTTACATATTGGACATTCTGACATTTGTTTACCACAACTTAAACAACATGCCATATGACCACATTCCAAAATGACGCACTCAATCGGTTCGTCCCAGCAAATTTTACATACATTTTCATCAAGAACCTCCATTTCTGCAGGAAATTAAATTAATTAACATTGTGTTTGTAATATAATTGCGGAGAAATTTAACGCGTAGTTTATCAAATGCACACAAGGAACAGGAAAAGAAATTACGGCTTACCCGTTCTTGACTGCTTATACTCCTTCCATAACATGGAAGCCTTATTCAATAATTCGCATCTTTCTATGCAACCTTTATAATCCACCCGATTTACACTTAGCAATTTCTTCAACTGTTTTACATTTAAATTTTCCAGGTCTGATAATGTATTTATGTCAGACAATTTGACTGGGTTCTATGAAAAGGAAGAATATGCTAGAGACATATAGAAATTTGACAAAAAAAAGCAGTAGATTTAGTTGATATTTTGTTTTTGAAAAAGAAATGATAGAATCGTATAACTACAAGTATATACATACCGTATGAGTTTCTGGAAAAGCATTGGAATATGTTGTGTCCGATACTTTTGATATCTCTTCCTCTTCCAAAGATATATGCCCTGCTCTATCATCTGGACAAACATTAATTATGGAAACAGGTCCCGCAATTTCATCTCCAGCCATTCTGGTAGCATTAATGTCATGCATCTGATTTAAAATCTCTGGATTATGTTCAGAGTTCTCTGTTACCAATTGGTTAATAGGACGATTATCACTGAAACACAAGCAGACCGAACAGAATTTAGTTAATATACTTCCCTACAGAATTACATTCAATTTGTGTGAATGCATACAGATTTGCACTTAATGGTAAGCAGAAGTATGAAACAATATGCAGAGCTCAATGCTGAATAAGAAACTTCTGGTATTACTGTTCCCCACCAATTATGTATATTGCAATGCTATATGTATTACATTTAAAACTAATTAAATGTTTAAACACAAAGCTTTTCCACTGTAAAACCAAACTTACGCATTCTCTGTATCTTCTGTATTGCAATGATCATTGGTCCCATTGGCGAATAATATCAACAATTGTATCAAATCCTCTTTTTCTGCAAGAAAAGATTCAATGATTACGAATGTTGTTTGAAACTTACAGTGCTATACAGTACAGAAATTTTGTTTACATAACAATATTAATTGCCATATAAATTACCGATACAGTTTTTGATGGATACATTCTTTGCCAACAGATATTGACGTAAATCTTTGGAATGCAGTTGTACAATTAGACTTCTAATCAGCGGTCTTCTTGACAACATATTACAACTGTCGCAACTCAAGATTTTCCCTAATCGTTTGATGACACATTCGGAACAAAAATATCTCTTGCAATCCATACATTGTTTCTGAAAGAGTTCCATGACAAATGGAAACGTTTTATATTCAACTCGTCGTTGGATAAACGGAATGTATATACGGATAACATTCTTTTTACCTTGCGTGTAAAAAGGCTGAACTTTGCGTTACAAGCTTCGCAAGCCATATTCGTTTGCATGAACGAATAATCCAATGACACAACGCACTTTGTCAATTTTAAATTTGAAGGTTAAGTTTGCCTTTAATGTTTAGATGTAAGTACAGTCTCTGAACATTAGAATTGATAATGACAAAGAATTCGAAACTTAGATCAAACAAGGCAGCTGGTACATGCACACAATTTTTTTTCCCTGATGTACGTAAACCTTGCGAAAAGATTTCGACTTATTGTAACGTGATAATTATCTACGTAACAGATTGACATTACGTACTGAGCGCGGGGGAATTCCCTAAAATTTTACTACAAAGATGGTGATATATTGATAAAAAATCAATATGAGAATTACATTATACTTTAAATTAATAAGGTATTAATAAAGGAATGTCGTCGCATTTCATCTGTTGAAGCAACAAATGTTCATACATACAGTATATAATAATACTTTCTGATCACAATTAAATAATAATCGCTGCCTTGACAATGTATGTACCTATATTTTTAAATTAGTAGGCTCGTTATGCACGTTCAATTTTTTTATTTCGCTTAATATCGGATTTCTTCTTATTGCTAATGCATTTGATTTAATTCACCGCTAATCTATGTATACAACATAATTATACATATACCACTCAACTTATTCTGCGCACAATTATTTACACGGGTGGAGACCACTATTTGGTCGATCATTGAGACGCGGCTGTTTATAATCGTACAGCATTGAAAATTTTTAGTTCATAATAAAATCACTGCACGAGTGACTTAATAGCATGCATCTTAAACTACAGTTGGCAATTAAAAAATTGGATATTAAGTATCATGATCACAACATGAACAAAAGATCACAATGAATGTGTCCGAGTATTTGTTCGAGAACACGTATGTAGTATATTGTACCGCGATCATCACTGAATAATGTATGTAAAATGCTGAAAGCTAGCTTTTGTTAATGCCGAGTAATAAACCATACGGAAGAGGAAATTACTAGACATAATATGGCGATAAAGGTCCGTGCGTGAATATGCACACAAAACATGTTGGCCGCGATACAGGCCAGTAAAGACTAACTTAAGCAATTATTTGGTTTTTATCCAGTTAAATGCGCAGTTTCTTTTCGATTTTCATATTTTAATTGCAAGGAACAATTGCCAGTTTGGTTCGATACTTCGAACAATCTATTTCTTGGTTTTTTAAGCAACGAAAGACTGCCTCGAACGAAATGAAATGTGTGCGCATTTAACTAATTTATTTCTTCGATTTCTGAGGTCATGATCTAGCTTCGAACAGCTTAATCTTACATCATTGGATGCACCATGCGTTTCATATTTCGAGAAAACTGATTTTCCCTTCTCGTTTGATCCATGGATTCAATCGACGAAACATATCGATCTTTCTTCCGTTCCATTTCAGGTTTATTAGGTGCAACACTATCATAATGAGCGTCTTTTCTGTAAAGATACAAAGCCAATTATGTATTACGAACAAGCAGAGTTAGGAATAAAACACTGTATTCCACTGCACCCCCGGTTATCGATCTTTAATTACGTGTATTTATTCTCCGATGGAAGGAATAAAGACTTTGGACAATCTTTAAAATAAGGCCAACATTCTCCATGAAACTTTCCCCTATTTTCAGCCTCAACGTAGTCTTCCAGCAGGTTTGCGAATGGTGATTTGCTTGCACTAGAAAATAAAACTGCTACATGTTACGCGGAACATCGCATTTGAGAAATATACATTTAAAGAGAAGGAGACAGATTTACGTGAAAAAGAGCTTCAGCATTTCCCCGATCAGACCAAAATTGCTCAACGGATGTCCTTGTACTTCGCAAATTGCTCTTAATAGGCAAGCCTTTCCATTCAAACCAAAATTTCCGAGCATTTCCTCAGCGGTTCCATACAAAAGTGCTCGTTCACCCCCGGAAAGAACATTTTTCGGCGAATCTGCAATTGCTTCCCTTTTGCTAAGCCCACGCTTTACGAACGACGCGATAAATTCTGCTGTGCTCGATCCTTGATCCCTTCCGGTAGCATCGAACGCCGATGGTAGAACTCCGTAAGGGTTTTCATTATCGGTTAAGCCAAGCTTATCAAAGTCGACTGCAATAAACGATATGGTTATACCAATTGAAAAATAATGAAAATATTGAAATAAAGAACGATGAAAGCGACGTAAAGAGGAGTCGTCCAAAAAGGAGTAAAACGTGAACGATCAAAGCGACATTTACTTACTGGTAAAAGGTAGACTGATCGTCATGTTACTGAGAAAGCCATAAGGTGGATATCTGACGAATGGTAACGCCAATGTTGGAGTTATCGTCATTACTGTGCCTGGTGGTAAAGCTATACGGCCATCGTTAGTTATCCAAAACAGTCTCTTCTGTCGATGGTGAGAGAACAGGTGTTCCTCGCTGCCATCACCGTTGCTACCACCGCCACCACTCTCGTTGCTCTCCGCCTCCGAGGACTTGAGTAATAGAATCAGTGCGAGCAAAGCTACTACACTTTTTCTTCTTCCCATATTTTTCCTTCTCCGTGGATCCGGAGAAGTTTTTTTTATTGAACTATTGTCCAGTTGTTCGCGTACCTGTTCAACCGCCAACGCAGGCAATGAATACATACTTCGTTTCGAGGCAACAAGTTCAATAGAAAGACAAACCAATGGGCCAAAGCTGGCAACATTAGTAGTAGCGGCTAGAGAATGCGAAACAAAATGAAAGCGGGTTAAACGTAGTACCATTGAAGAGGATTGCGAATTAAGAAGGTTCCCGTTAGGTGTGTACCATCGAATGAACATATGAACGTGCAATGCCTGCGTATCGAAACGTCGATGTGGGGCATCGTTTACCACAGTGTTATCAATCACGAGGCAGTAGCCAAACGTGTTTAGCAAAATTTGAATTTCTAGAACGAAATCAGGATATGACGAAGTCGGGATATATCTTTATTTTAATTGATCATATTCAAATGGTCTCTGTCATCGGTCACTGTCATTTATATGCGCGCGTACTCCCCCCCCCCCCAGATTACCTAACTATCGGATCAATTATACTGAAGGTGATGAATCGAAGCATAATTCGAAATTTCACCTGTACTGTTCCTCTGCTAAAAATATCACGTATTCAGCAAATGGTACAGTGTCTCATTGCGTTTGATATTGTTTAGAAGTAGGGCACGCGTGCGAAGCAAAAGTCGAAGATAAGAAAAAGGTAGGCCAGCGAAGAGTCGTTAAGACTACAAATATTCAAAACGTCATATCGTACATCCGTACAGGCACGAGTACGTATACTCTGTGCTGTCATGCCTTGATCAACGTCGATACGTGCATCGAAATCACGATTAAACGAAACGCCCATGGAATCGGAACTTGGATCACCGAATTAAGAAATCAGCTCGCGCACGTTTTCGCGTTCGTACCGTTAAGCTCTGACGTGAGTTTGGATCGTGTGTGAAAATAATGAAGTGGACGTCCCCCTTTTCTTTTTTTTTCATTACGCCCTACACTATTACACTTGATCCTGCGCTAATACTTTTCCCCGTTACGATGATAATCACGCATGCACCGCTATCTTCAACACCCTCGAATCAGTACATGTAGGTTTCGATATGGATCGCTGCTTTATAATTACGCCCTTGCAGTGTTTCACAGTATAGATCCCAGGAAGACGAAGAGTAGAATTTTCGAATTGAGATGACGGGCTCAATAAACAATTACGATTGACCAATCCACCGTTTGGCATCGATCGCATCTCGGGCACGTGACATTTCTTCCACATCGATGTTAATTCCCTTTCAATGCCTATACTGTTGTTGCACTTTTACTTCTTCACGAAAGTGTTGGCATTTGAATCGCAAGAATTCACGGGGCAATGCGAACGGCAACAATACATTTGGGAGAATTTTCGTGGGCGGACGTACATAGCGCGGCAGCATTGAAAAATGATTACTGCGGTCGCGAGTACCTTCGATTAATAGTAGATACGTTGCTGGGTCCGCGTGGAGTGTGTTGTTGCACATCAGAGAACGGTCGTTGTACTATAACTGGGCTAGTTTTGATGCACGTTGATTAACAGGGCTACGGCATAATTGAGGCAGTACCACTATAGTCTCCGTTTCTGCTAGAAACGCGATCCGATAGAATCGGTTTCTTTACTCGTCCACTTTGTCTTTCGTTGTTCCCGAAGCGTACCTTTCTCCCTCTCGAATTATTATTATATTAAAACAATACATAGCACGTTGCAACGCATGGAAAGATCACCGTCCGTTTTTAAGTTGACCCGCGTGCAGGATTATCCTGCAACCGATCCCGCCCGTGCAATACCTGAGGAGGATCCTCACTGTCGCCTCGATCTCACACTCGGACTGACCGGTAATCCGTCTGCCGCTCCGCATTTTACGGGCCACGTTATCCTCCGTTACGTTATTTCCCACTCTGGTATACCTGCCGTTCTGTCAAAACTTTCGCATCCATCGCCATTCATTATGTTACATGTTACAACGAAATTCGAGTCGCTCCAATCTCACCGTTTTACCTGAAAGAAAGACTTTCATTGAACCGTGCACCCGTTTGTAATCGTAATATCGATTTTCGGTGTATTGTGATCGAAAGGCGCGTAGATCGCACGGCTTTAACGAACAACGTGACAACTAAGTTCGTCACCCAACACGAGAGCAGAACGCGATGAATTATTTTCCCCGTCTGGTGTAACATTCACAACGTACTTTATTACAAATCTACGAATCGAACAGTACAGTATTATTAACTATAAAATGGTCGGGAAACCTACGCGAACGAATCAGCGCACGCAGCTAGGATTCTTGTCAGATCTGTTGTTGGACCGGGGGTAATGCACGATTGTACTAAACAGAAACGCGAATTGAACTTCGACAATTTTGTCCGATCGAAATGCATATTCCATATCGTGAGCAAAAAGCGCATTGCAAGTAGAGGGACTTCATCTTAATGTTATGATGAGCGCTTAGCGCACACAACAGGCTGTGTACAAAAGAAAAAAAATAAAGAGACGGAGATTACAAGAAAAACGAAAGGGTAGAAATGAGACAACGTGCGTTATCATTGCTTAGATTTATGTTGTTCCTCTGAAGTGGAACTGCCTGCTCAATTAACTTAACATTAAATTTTTCAAAGTTACTTTATAGTACCCGATATAACACGATTCAACTTAATTACAATACTACATATCGTTGCCCCCGAATCCAGAAAATAGCCGTTTACAATTGAAATTAATTCGTTCCTCTGCATTTGTGTTCTACTTAGGCATACAGGGCGTCGTGTCACGAATTCAATAAATTTCGCCCACATGGTTAGTAGGTCATTCAACAATATTCTGAAAGGAAAATGTTCCAGAGTAGCACTATTTTCATCGATTGGTTAATCATATGCAAATTGTCATAGCAGTTATAGATTATAGTATTATAGATTAAGGGGGAGAGAGGAGTTGTTGTTGATAACAAAAATTACGTGTCGAATACGTTTTCTACAATTATAGCGTCTCGGTTAAGCGATCGTTTGCTAATATGCTACATTAAAGTTTAGATGTAATTAACGAAATTGTACGAATTGTTCAGGATGACCTGTTGAATATGTAGGCGAAACGTTTTGAATTCATGGCGGGACACCGTGTACAGAAAACGAAGACCAAATTAGAAGAACCCATATTCATCTACATATACATACAAAGCTGAGTTACAATTAATTCCGTCTGTCATTGTAGATATGTACCTTCTGAGAGTATTAATCATACGCATTTTGTAACAATCGATTTCAATGACAAATCAATCTGTGATGAAACTTCATCAGTATTCTTCCCTTCTCCTTTGAGAAAATTCTGATAAAAACGGGCTGCAAAGAGAAGCTTGTGGGCACCGTCGAAAGAGAAGTGTTGAATGGGCGATAGAATGTGTGTGAGAGGGAGAAAAAGCGTGTCAAAGAATACACTTTCAGCAAAGAATATAAAACGCTTGACGATATGACACGCATCGAACTACAATAACTTTTAGCAGTTTTATTGTATGAAATTTTATTTTAGATTATATTGTGTAATCTACGTGTATATATATATATATAAGATGCAGTAGTGAAGAAATGCAGGTAACGCGAGGAATCAGGAGTCTTCGTAACATATTATTTGCAACAGCGAAATTCCCGTTCTCAAATAATCGTACGCACAATAAATAAAGAAAACATTTTTTAAAATTCCATTCTGAAGTTGATCTATGCATTTTGATGCCTATACAAGTACAGGTAATTAAAAAAAAGTAATATGCGTGAATTCAAGAGATATGTAAACGGAGACCAATAAAATAAGTAAAAGACCAGCATGGAAAATCATGGTGAAATACATTTTCTCTGATTTTTGTTTAGGAAAATGTAAATGTACTAAATGTAGTATAAAGGAACACATGACCATGTTTAACTTGAGCGAATGTTTACACGGTACTTAAGGTATACATAATTGAACAGTGTACAGATAAAATAATTTCAAATATTGTCACGTCTTCTACTCCCTCTCTCTCTC
The DNA here is from genome assembly GCA_963969485.1 of Nomada goodeniana. Taxonomy (NCBI): domain Eukaryota; kingdom Metazoa; phylum Arthropoda; class Insecta; order Hymenoptera; family Apidae; genus Nomada; species Nomada goodeniana. The sequence continues at coordinate 3,242,208 of OZ018301.1, read as the reverse complement.
TCTCTGCCCTCATTAGTTCACTGTTTGATTATTGTCCTATTCGAATTAAATGCCGATTTGGAAAAGTCCAGTCTTCCTTGGAAAGTACAAAATTCTGAATTTGATTAGCATACTCAGTTCAGATTTATTTCTGCAGTAAAGCTGGTTCAAAATTGATATGCTACTGATCTTTATTCTACATGTCAACTAATGTAATTTTTGTTTCTTTCTTCGTTAGGGAAGAGTTCACTAATACAAAGACGCGAGCTAATACGCTTTTCCTTCATTTTCCTTATCCAAGGATTTTTAAAATGATAAAAATACATTTGAAATAAAATCGACAAATGACTCGATACTATTTTTCGTTAAATGTTATTATCAATATGCGATCAGAACGTTCGAACAAGGCACATTTATTGCTTTCGTAATTAAGCGTCCCAATAACGATTGGCGCATCTCTCGGACATGCATTCATTACCTATTAATCCTGTTCCCCTTATCTCTCCGATAATCTGAACTTTGAAAGAGTTAGGAACTATGAATATATACATTTACTGTATGAAGAATTTTGGTTCGTGTAATTTCAGCTCTGCCCTTTTTCGTTTTTATTTCCAGGCAAGAGTATAAGAAATAGTGGTGAACTACAATGCGCTAGTTTATATCACTCGCGGAACAATCACGCGATCTAGACATATTAAAACGAATGGAAGCGCACAACTGTAACAACTCGATCGTAATACAATATATTTCCACCGTGTTTCTTCTTTTCCCATCCCCGCCTTCGTCATTATCCTTCTAGTTGCTCGTACATATAATTGTCCACGCGATCGAGAAGTTTCGCCGATTGAAATATATCGCTTTCGTTCGTTTATCTTCTGTCGGAGAGAGATCTACACTTAAACTAATGTAAACTACTTTTCCTTAACACCTTTTAACGCAACGGCCTTGAGGGGTCGTAGATTATCGCGATTTAAAAAATAAATTTGAATCGCATTTTGTACATCGAAAAAACTTCGTTTCATCTGAACACGGTTTGGATCTAGTTCGCGTATCGATGCGTACATACATGTACAATATTCACGTCTGATTAACGTGTGTTAATATTAATAGCAGGCATAACTGCATCGATCCACGCTCGCGTCTACATTCATACTTTCACAATATACGCAACAAATAACGCTGTAATACACATTTGATAGGCACGATTTCGTAACACATGCTTCTCCTTCTGTGATCCCCCTACCTCTTTTTTGCCTTTTGTCTGTCCCCCTTTTTCTCTTTCTTTTCCATATATTCCTCCACCACCACCGTCTTTTGCTTTTTCCTCCATCTTTTTAATGAATTTCATAAAACGCTCGGGCACACAACAAACACTAGCTACATATTCGGCAAAAAGGACTCGTCTATATGAATATAGTTAAAGAACTTAATTATTCAATAAAACTAACGGTTAAGTCTTTGGCGTTTGTACCAATGATTTTTCTATACGCGATTCGTGTTTCATAGTGCTAATCCTCGATTAACGAATCTCTCAAAAAAATTTGTGGCTTTATGTAACCATATGTTAAGTCATGTGGCTGTAATATAAATTTATGTGTATATATATATATACTTATCATCTATGCATATGTTTATTAATAGGCACACTTGCTCATCGTTCATTTTACGTACTCAATGAAATTCGAAACGTTGTTCATATGTCTCGTGCATCGTTTCCCTTGTTCCTTCTTATTTTCTACTTTCTTCTTTCTTTTCGTTGATGTCGCCGTTGCTGTTGTTGTTATTGTTGTTGTTGAAAGGAAATTCCTTTCGTTTACAAAAAGTACCGATTACTCGCACTCACCGAACGATTGAACAATACTATATTTTCGCATAGCACTGCTCAATCGTTCGAGGGAGAAAAAGGAGCTAGTCTCAACTGTCCGTAAAATACGTCAATATGTGTACGAGTCTCTTTTTGAACAGTCTTATTCATCTAATATGTATAAATGCGAGTATAAACGCAATCAATGTCACAACAGTCGTAAATTAATATATATTATCTTAAAAGTAATATTCAGATGAAAGTCAAAGGGGAAAAAAAGGAAAAAAATTGAGAAGCAAAAAAAAAGAAAATATACGCGCAAGATAAATGTACTCATTAGGCTAAGTAACCCATAATAACTTTACCGACAAATGAAGAAAAGAACAAAGTAAAAGAAACAATAAAACGTAACAAAATCCCTTCGATGTTGTTCCATTAAAAATACTTTCTGTTTCAGCACGCTTGGCAAACTATTATAGCACGAGAAAGCATAAGAACCGACTGGGAACGCATTAGCAAGCAGTGTCTATGAACAATTACGCCCGACCAATCTTCTACTTTGCTTTCTTTAAACAAATCAAGTAGAAACACGTAACTGTTCATGTCCTTTCAGTATCGTACTGAAATATCATCATACTTTGTCCATCTCTATCTCTTTTCCTTATAAACTCTCCTTTTCTCCCCGTGAATATTAGGACACGCGTCCATAACATAACAATAATTACAAAGATATTATTACGAATTACGATATACGTAACGTAGAATTTAACGAAAGTTTCAACCGATATCCATTGACATCTTTCCATACTCGTCATACTCGCTTCATCATTCATTTGAAGTATAATATTTTGGCACTTGTTTATCCCTTAATCTTACGTGTTCCCATCATTAATCTATTAGATTAATCAAGTTGACGGAAACACAAACAAAACAGAAACGCGTTTTATTAAAGTGTATCGATTTCATAAAACGCGTTACTTTCATCATACGGTACAGTATGTTCAACATTGAATTTGTTTCATTGGAACCTTTGCGAACATGCCTGGTGCGGCGTTTAACGTTCTTCATGAAATGACAGGATGATGTTCCATAAGACTCATCCACGTTGTATAAGACCTCTTATAATTGCCCCGAAGGGCACAACAAATACTGAGAAAGTGTAACAGTACAGTACATTCGTGTACTTTTGGTGAGTTTCCATTGTGGGCTTTGATAATTCCGCGCTTGCATTGGCATTATGTGATCGCGACTGCTCGAAAATTGAGAGCAGCACCACATACAAATTCATACATCTAATTTCTCGTAACAACATTTCAGGTTGCTTTCCAAGTCTCGGCATTCGACTGAAAAACTAAAACATTTCGAAAGAAAACACACGTTGCAAAATACGTAATCTTTTCTCGCGCATCTTTTTTCAAATTACGAAGAGGTATGGTAAACAGAAAAAAATATCATCGGGCGAGGATTAATGTAAAAAAAAAAAGAAAAAAAAAGAAAGAAAGAAAAAGGAACATCGTTTTCACGATGACGATACGAAAAAGCGAAGAAATTATTTTGCATTATTCTCCACAAGGCAAGGGGAAGGAACCGTAAAGACTAAAATAATGTCGATATAAGCTATTAGAAACACTGCTGACGTTAAACCGGTACGGCCCCCTCGCGTTCCTTTTCTTGTTGTCGCACAGCAACAGCTGCCTCTACCAATAAGTAAAGACACTTGAACTTGTCCTTATCCTCTTCGGGCGGTGTTGGAGGTGGTGTTTCATCTGTATGGGGACTGTGCGTGTTACGCGTACTGTACACCTCTGTTTCGTGTTGCACACCAGAAGTTTGAATAAGGTGCTGTCTAGGTGCACTCCAGTACGCTGCCTCGTTCCCCACAGAGGATTCATCCTCGTCCCTGAACCGAACAAGAAATATAAAGTTAGTTGTACTGTCAAGCTGCACACACGGTGGTATCGCGATCACGAGGTGACAAAAAGTCGCGTAATAAAATCATCTACCTTCGTCGTGCTGGATGGGCAATCGTTTCGTCGTAAGCGCCAAGCTGCCCGACATTTTGTTCAATTTTAGTTTCCGAATAAGGATAAACGATTACGCTCGGCCATTGGGTCGACGGACGTTCCTCTTCGCTGTGGGAGCTGCTCTCGTAATCGTTTGGGCTGTCCTCCTCGCTTCTGAAAGCCGAGAGGGATGGTACATTAGAACCATACATAATCGGCAACGGTGGCCCGTGTTATTTCCAGTATTACGCATAGATCTTAACCATAAATCGCAACGCACCGATACATTAATCCAGCAGGATCCTCGTAATCGTGATCTCTGCTACGTTTCGGAGCACTCATGCCGGCTAACGTATCCCAATTTTGATTGGACCTCGAACCGAGGCCGGATGATTGTTGATGCGTTCCTGCGGGCATCTTTTTACCTCGACGAGATATTGTATATTGTAAAGGATCGTGGCCTTCCCTTCGAATCATTTCCGGCAGAATTCGTCGCCTGGCGTTTATGAACCAGTTGCAGACCTACAATAGAAATGTGGCAACGAATTGATCGTATCCTGATGGTGGAATATTAAAAGAAAGAAACAGAGAAAGTTATATTAGATTAGAATAATTGATCAAACCGCAATTGTACCGACCTGGAGTACCGTCAAATTCGCTTCCTGACTGAGCGTCAGCTTCTCGCTGTCGCTGGGATAAGCATTGTATCTGTGTTCGTAAAGCCATCGCTTCAAAATTTTCACTGAGTGCTTTGGCAAATTCCCTCGACGTTTTCTCACAGAGTGCGTACCAGAGTGATGGAGTATTCCAGAATGTACCTTGGTACGTAACGCGTTAGAGTCGTGTTCCGTATCGGAGCCGCTTTGATCGTCGTCTGTACTGCTCGATGAAGGAAAGCGTTCTCTCGCTGAAACACAAAGCACAAAATAACAAACGTTAAATTGATTTCATAATTCGACATAGAAGTGTTATATTCGTGCCTGCCTGCACGTACGTCTTTGCTTTCCTAGCTAGTTTTGAACTCTTTATTTTCCTACTTTCATTCAGCCCTCTTTACTGCCCTGCGAAATCGGCAATGATTTTTCACACATTCGACCATATTATCGCATTCGACTGATATTATAATTCGTGTATCGCAAACTTACATTATCGTCTCCTGTGTTATTAATGGTTTCGTTGCATGCAAGTTACCGGCCTCGAACTTAACTACGTACGTATATTATTTTGTTGAAACTATTTTGTTGATACTATTCGCAAAACAAATATTAAATACGATTATAATCGCACATCAATTTATGCGATGCCAATTTATCGACACGATTCTGAAACTTCTGCGGCAGCAATTCATACGATCGTGACACGATACAGTACAGGCGGAACTCCATTTAGTAACAAGTTCATGAAGCATAACATCTTCGCGTAATAGGGACACATCGTATGAATGAAAGTATTAAAAGCTTCGCAAATGTGGTTTCATCGACTAACAAATTATGCATTCTGTTCCGTATAAAAACTGAACTATGCTATAGACTTTGTTGCACTAATCGATACAATGATTTCTACGCGCGTGAAAATAATGTGCATCGAAACGAGTTTACGATCGTGATCTATTTTAAGCCGACAGAAACATCATGCTATATTATTTCACTAATGCAACTGTTCCACATATTTCTACCCAATACGGAGACAAAGAAGGGAAACCGATCTTTTCGAAAAAGAAGACGACGATACTGTAACTCGTTGCTTCGTGTCATTTTCCTCGATTCGGCTAAGTGACAATGAATTCCGCATCTCTCCTTTCCCCGTCTACATAATTGCGATTTCTTTCTCACTGTCGTGAATAAGCGCCCCCGGAAACTAAATCTGCGGTCCTGGTTAGTTTGCACCGTCGACTAATCTTAGCATTTGAATTTGTAGTTACGTAAGGTCCAGTAACCCGACGGCACAAAATTAGGATCCAAGCTCCTCGCGGCTAGACGAAAACTATGACGACGTCGAATGTCGCGATGGCAGCAACGATGACAACTGCGTCCACCACGCAGACGAGACTAATAGGAATAGAGAGTAGCCAGTAACATTAACTGCACGCTTCGGCAATATCCCGGCGATGGAAGAAAAATCGTGCAGCCGGCCAAAAGAAGAAGACACTAAGCGACTTTAGTTTATTCGGCACATGAAACGACTCCTTCCTCCATCGAGCTAAATATACAACGAGTTGCCAGCGAGTTCACGGATGCACCATGCGCTTTAATGGCGCGCAACGCGATACAACAGTCATTTTTCCGCTTTTCGCCGAACAATCGGGGCGAAATTTATGCAATACGCGTTGGTGAATAAAGGTAGTGAATATATCGCATCGCAACAATGTCATCCCGCTTCCGTCGGACGCCAACGGATATTTCCTATAATTTGCATTTCGCGATAAAGTTTGCGGCAAGAAGTTTATCATCAATACGTTCAAACAACGTTTCGAAATCAAATTTCATAATGTACTTTATAGCGCCATCGTAATAGAGATAGTCGGTGACCCGCGACATGCTTGGAAGTTTTCCAAAAGATCATGGAGATAGCGTTACCCGGTATTAGTTATTAGCGCCATTACCAATACTCAAAAATACTCTGTACTTATATATTGTTTTCAACCTTTTCGATCTTTTACAATTCCGTGTACCGGTTGAAACAAACGGAATGGAAATCACAACGCGTGCAGTCATTTCGATATGACGGCTGGTCATAACTCCGTCGAATCTATTTTTTGAATACCCTTTCGCGCCTTTGTCACCGATAATATTAAAGAATAGTTCAACCATAAGAACTGTCTGACCGTAACCTTGTGACATAAGCTTACGCACGCTATGTCGGCTGTATTTTGCATTGAATAGACCGACCAAACAAAATTAAATAGATAGGTATACGTATACGCGCCTTGCGCCGTTCGTAATGCACTAGATAATATTCTAATTCATTACCCCCAGGCCATATTAGAGCTACAAGCGTGCACGGCTGTCAGAATATCGTTCGCATGGTACTCGATCTAACGAATCGGGTCGTCCACAACGTGAAAGAAATAAACAAATCTTTTAACGTTACTCGAACGTAATGGTTATATTTCAATCAGCATTTGACGAGGCATCCCGTGACACGGAACACTCTCCGTTCATTAGTTCCCCATAGTTGGCAATTTATCCCTTCCTCTTGTAAACCAGATGACAGGAAAAGGTATTATCCTTCAAATACTGTAAGCACGTGGCAAATCGATCGTTAATGATTCGAACTTACACATGAATGGCGCCACGGGGTTTACAAAGATGCTCACAAGGATTCTCGAGTGTGTTCTGATATTCACGGGCTAGCCGGCTATCTCTAGAGATACTCTTACTATCTCGCGCGTCACGTCTTGACACACACCTTAGAAAATGAGAATTTGTGGCACGGAACAAGCAGAATTACGCACGTCTACGTAACACGTGATCGCCTCGAAGCAATCATATTTTAGGTATATCGCTGCATTGCAAATACTCCCCCCCCCCTAACCCCTTTCGATCAGTCCAGTTCAGTCCGTCCTTTTCAAGTTATTTTTAAAATTCTATTGTGTCCAACTTGTACTAAATGGACGCGGCGAAATGTCTCGATTCGATGATAAGGAAACTCTTTGAATACAATCGCATGAAATTTTCGCAATGTACAATGCTACCCAAAAGCAAGCAAGATTGGTAAGTAATCGGAGCTATGTTTTTTGTGTCCTTTCTTATGTTTCGCACGCAAAGCGTAATGAAGCAGCGCGTATGTGAGAGTGAAAAAGAGAGGAAGGGAGAGTGAGAGAGAGAGAGAGAGAGAATCAGGGGGGAGAATGAGCGACAGTTGCGCAACAGGTACAATTTTTCATGCCAAACTTTCAACCTGAATGGTGAACAAACGATCCCAGGATTTGATCATTCGCTTTCCCTTTGAATAGAAATGCAAATTTCACCGAATTTCGCGTTTATCTTGTGACTCTCACTGACAACTGTCACATTTCTTTTTTCGTCGTAAATAAAATGTTGTCTAGTGCTACCATTTTGAAACGATGATTATTACGATTCTTACCTGTCGTAAGAGTACTAGCGCGTTGAGCAGAGGAAGAATTGTCGTTATGCGTTATGGCCGGCGAAGACAACGGCGATACGGTGCCACGATATTCTGTATTTCGTGAGTGACGAGAATTATGATGCCGCTGTTGATCGATTTGGTCGTTATGTTGATAATGTTTGTGTCGATGATGATGGCGATGGTGGTGATGGGGGTGGTGATCGTTGCGATGGTGATGACGGCGATGACGATGACAATCTTGCTGCTTCTGTGGATGGCGATGAGGTTGATGCTGATCAGCGTGATAATATTGGTTACGGTACTGATGAAGGTATTTTTGTTGTGTACCTGTCACTCTTTCGGTACTATCTTTTTGCTCCAAATGCATAGCTGGTGGTGGTAACATGACGTTCCGAAAAGCTTGAGACACTCAATCTATACGTTGCGTAAGATATCTCGATGTAGCGTCAAAGCAGACGCGAGTTTCAACACAGAAACTTATTAAGACATCCGAAATCTTCTTTACGAAGTGCTATGCATTATTTTGCTTCGCTCTGATTATCGTGCACGCGTTATATATTAGATATAACGATTAACACACATGATCCTTACGTTTCCCAGCAATTTTTCCCTTGCATCCTGAACTTGCTGCTTGCAGAGTTCCGATAATGTTACAGATGAAAAATATTTGCGTCTTTACTGTTTACGAGATGCTACAGTATTCCAGGTCTTCCTACGTCGCGTCGAAACATAGAAAATCGCCTTGAAAGTCGCCCGATCTCTGTCAAACGATACTACACTTCCCTGTCAAAGATCGTAATAAAAATGATTATCGATGACAGTGGCGTATTCCAAGCGCCTTTCGAGGACCACAGCTACATTCGTCGAACATGTGAAAGAACTTCCCTTCCCTCTGTCGCTCTTAGACGTTCCTCGTTTGCCCTCTACTTTCTTTTGGCACTCTTTGGCACAGAACCAGTTTTTAGCTTCTTCAAAATTCGACTACAATTTAATCCCGTTCCTATTCAACACGCGTTGCCTATTTCTCGCCATTCGACAATTCTTCCTGCACAATCTTGCCCCACACGTAAATATCAGGACAAGCACAAACAACCTTCAACCACGAGAAAAGAAAACCGGCAAAATAAGATCCTTGTAACTTTCTTCTCCTTTTGCCTCCTTCCCGTTCAATTAGAGGCACACTTACTTCACACGTTCGCCCCTTTGCGACTTAGGGGCGACGAAGCTGCTTGAAAGCAGGAATATCGTTTATTATTCGCACTCAACTTCAAGAACCGATCAAAGCCGGTCGAACGACGTTCACTACGCGACTGGGCCAACCATGTCGGAAGCCGCCGGCTGGCTTGACAGAGACGTCTGACAAGAGGCAAACCAAACACGAGAATGAATGCATGTGCGTGGATCGGAAAGAGAGGGGGAGTGAAATGGAGAGAGATATATATATATATATTTGCGCGCGCGTACCTGCTTCCCGCTTCTTGGCCAGCCAGCCATTAGAATCGCGCCGTCATAGGCTTCCTCCCCACGATTCCACTTGCGTCTTTCCCGCCATACAGACTTCATAAGCATACTCAAGACCCGTTGGCCGGTGCCCTAGTGACGAAAGCGTATGTTATCCCCACTAGAGTGAATATACCGTCTGTTGGCGGGAAACAGATTGAGCCGTGCAACACAATAAACGTTTGAACCGGTACTCATTACAGACTTCGCATATCGAACATCAATTTTGACAGAACTTTTAAGCTCCGCCCTCTGTTATGTTATGCCGTGTCTCCCGAGACCACCGTGCATTAACGTTTCGTTATTCTTAACCGGCTATCTGGCACTGTTATCGCCATGCAATCGTATTCCTTTGCCTCCAAAATCCACGTGCTATTATGCCTGTTACGCAATTACCGACACTCGAACGATAATGTTATTCGAGTAATCGACGCATATATTTTTCTTTCTTTTTCGTTGCGATTTATTCTATTTTACCATTTCCCTTTGTAGACATAACCCTCAGAACGGGAGATAAACTTTCCGTTTGCTATCTAACGTACATACACCAGTGCGAGGGAAGCAAAAAGAAATTTCAACGTGTTTATCGTATATACATTTCGAGCGATATCCATTCAACGTGCCACTAAAAAGGTGGAGATACGAGGAGCGATAATGAGAGATAAGGTTATGAAATAGAATACAAAAAGCGTGAATATATTGAGCATACAGCTATTATCTGAAAACGCATCGGTTCGGCACATTTCATGAAGCTATTTAACTCCTCATAAGTTTGTGCGCCGTCTATTAGCTAACATCGCTTTAATGTCAGCGAAAAAAACTTTCAAAATATGAAAAGTAGGTCTCTCGTTACCGAATGTACCAGTGCACGCGTTACATACGAATAATATGAAAACTGAGTGGGTTCGTTGAATTAAAAAGAAAATCTTTTCTTATATATTGCTAAACAATTGTGTATATACACCTGTTTCACTGAATGTACTTGATAAGTAAGTAATACGCACAGAAATACAAGTTATGCATAAATCTTTCTACGAGCAAATGTGAGATCTTTCTTAGAGGGCTGGCGCAGTTCGCGTGCATGTATTGGAGTCGTTTAAATAAAACTAATTACCGCAATAGTCAAAGAGGAGAAAAGCACTTCCTTCATTTTTGGCGCCGACAATTATCCCTAACTGTCTCAGATAATTTAAACTGTTTTTTTATCTTATCGACCCAAACTGTATATGAATATTTCAATCGATGACACTTGTATCACGATAAGCATGTTATCATGTTCCTTGCTCTTCCGTTCTAATACAAGATCAGCGCCACACTTGCTACTGTTCCTCCCTGTTTATAATTTTTCATCAAACGTTCCCGCCTTCAAACACCTATCTGATCGTATAAAAAATTTGCGTAATAAATTCTTTTACACGGATATCCACCCCTTAGCCAAATTAGATTGCGCAACGAATTCTGTCCAACTCTAATCGTCACAAAAACCGTTTAGTATCTCTTGCCTAACCACGTTGCGAGTGTTTGTTAGTCTCTTTAAATGGTTTAAGCGAATGGTGGACCGTCCGTGCATCTATCCAACGAATTTGTACCTCTCGTTAGCTAGCCAATGCTAACGCGAACCCGTTGAACCGAGAGAAATGTACCTCTTTGCCCCTTTATTGGCCGTTTTCGTATGGAATAAATGAAAAAAACTTTCACGCTGACACATTCAAACCTTCCGATATTCTTCGAAAGTGGGCATCGGCAAATTGAAACGTCCAAAGCTCCGAAATTTTCGTGAACGAAAGATAGATGCACTTGATGCGCGAGGGTACAAGTGGCGTGGAAAACAATGCAATCCATCGATTACAATTTATAGAGAACTGAAGAAGCATCAAATGGATATCTTACACCCTGCGACAATACTTTCGAGCAAGCGTTTCGAGAGCAATAAACTGTCGAGCTTGAAATCTTCGACACCCAAAGTCCGTTTGTAGCGGAGGGACGAACATTCCTCGTAGGTCAGCGAGCATAGAACGATTTTAGATACAGTCTTGGGGCTGGTCGTGCTTCGCGTAGTTGCATGCATCGTAACTATTTCACCTCGATTATCGTTTAGCGTGCAGATATAAGACACCGTATTATCGTTCGCGAGGAATTTTTGTCGACAAATATATCTTTTGAAGTACAAGTGAAGATACGGTTCTTTTCTTAATAAACATTCACCCGTTGGACTTGATTAGCAGCGTCACTTTCGCGACGGTGCATAATTTGTAGTGAAACAATTTACCGGAAATATCACGCTTCGATGTAGCGCATACCAAGTTCTATTACATTAAACAAATTCGGGTCTCTCTATATATTCTATTGACATTATCAACAACATCGAGATTACCGAAATCGACGAAACATCAAATCACGACGTAGACCATCTACGATAGCCTCTGCGCTCTTCCGACGTGTATCATACGATAACCTCGGACTCCGCATAAACAACCAAAAGGAAGATCCGTAGATTATGATGCTTTTAAACGTTTTTGAATATTTTAACGCGAAACACCGTCACCACGTGCATAGATTAACAATAAAATACTTTCCCCAGAACCTTCCAGAGTGATGGGAGCGGTAACGTTCAAATGAATAGCAAACATTCTGCGGTAGAAGATAAGATGGTGGAGTAGCCGGTAAGGAGATATCGAAAACTCTCTCGAAAAGTTGCCGAAAGTAACCGAGTAGAGGCGAGAGACACGAGTAGCTGCACTATCGGTTACGCAACAAGACGAAGACACGACGACACGAAACAACGCGACTGATCATTCCATAGAGTACACTTGCATTATCCTCGGTGTGTGATTTCATTATTTTTCACGTTGCATTCACGCGACGCCAACCCATCGTATCATTTGGTTCGTTTTTCGCACTAATCGCGTAAAAATTATTTGATTCACGGCAATGGTAGGGACACATAGATCGCAGAGAAGACCCATAACTTGCATCGAAGAATTGTCAAAGAATAAATAAGCCTTATAAGTCTCGTGCATCGTTTAGTATTTATTACAAGTTTTGCCGTTGAAGTATTGCAAGTGACTTGGAAAGGGACAAATCAGAAAGGCAATGCTGCATATGGCAATCTAACGGAATTAAATGCAACACAATACGAGAAACAAGTAAATGGAAATTATCAAGAGAAATAAGTAGGTAAAAAATCTAATAAGCATATGTCAAAACAGTAGATGGTATTATAAATCTTTTCTGCCATCTTATCGCACAGTTAGTCGATTCAAGCTTCCGAGCATTGCCTACTAATATTTAAACGGTGCCGTATAATTTTTGAAATTGAACATTATAGTAATATTTAAACGTAGCTATGACTTTTTGAACGCGTAAAAATTGGAACTGAAATCTGTTAAGCGTACCCTTGGATGATTATCTTTACTAAAAATCGAATAAACAAAAGTCAAATAAATAATGCAAAGATATTTCCATAAAAATCAGTAGTACATCTCCTATCCAAACTGTTACTAGTAGTACCATTATTACTATTATTAGACATGTTACACAATACTCTAGCTTCTTCTCAAACGAGTTTTGCTGGCCAATGACCAAAGCTAGATAACGTCGTGTATCGCGACCCATTTACCGAGTTGCTAATCTCGAACTCCAATTCGAACTTGATTTTTCTTTACTTGTACTATTTAAACATTCAACATATTCATGTAAAATTCACGAGCATTGTGATTGGGATTGTAATTCTGTAACACGGGTACCTATTCCAGATGTGCGTACTTTTGAGCACAGCAATATTGTGACTATGTATACACAAAACCGTAAAAATTTGTTTCTTACAATAAATCTAACATTTATTGGTATTTTCTATAAAACTATTGTTCTGTAAGTATTACCAGCGAATTGTAATCTCTTTTCTATTTTCCTTACATAACGTACTTGTGAAATATCGATGTACGAAAACGTAATTTGCGAAATCACAACTTCGATTTCGAAAAGCAAGCACAAGTTTATTTACCTTCTTCTTCGTCGTGCACATCTTTACCTTATATGTTACGCAACAGGGGACACCACGTGAAAGCATTTGACATTTATGAGTAATTTCAAATTTTTGTAAATGACGACGATGTACCGATGTAAAGCTTTTAATGTACGCTACAAGTCACATATTTTTTGTATTGCCCTTTAGAAAAGTATATAAGTATAAGCGGAAAAGGTACACGCGATGTACTAGCACTGTGAGAAGTTGAAAACTACTGTCGGACACACGTGCAGAAGTTATATAAAATTTTGTCAAAATTTTTGTTGTAAATAAGAATAAAATATGAGAGAACAACGTAAGAGTGAGTAGGATTGAAATAATTTGCTTATATATATGTACTAACATCATTTAATCTATGACCACGTGGTGTGAGCTGCCATGTGCGCACGCGCCTAACATATTTCGATGCAATTTCTGATGCAAATAGTTTCAAGTTAAAAAAACATCAGTTTTTTTGCAATTCTATATATCTCGTGAACCAAGGTGGTTGTTTCGCCGTTCCACGAGTTGCATTCAAAAAGAGTTTCGATCCGTTCATTTAACCTTATTGATAATATTCCGTCGAAAAAATTAAAAATATGGTTACGCGTGTAGATAATTCTCTAGTACAAGTACAGATCCTTTTGGAAATTCAAAAATGCAATTATCGATAATTGTAATGAGACAACACGAGTAAACATATTCGTATGCGTATAAGTACGCGTGCACGCAAATCGAACGAGTAGACAGTCAGGCAGGCACGCAGGCAGGCGAGTAAGCAAGCATGGAAGGCACGACGGAAAAAGCAGAATGACAGTTGGTAATTATAACGAAGAGCGGATTCCGTGGGGTAAGACTAGTGAGCCCCGTGGAAGCAACGAAGTCCGCGGCGTGGTGCGCCACCACGTGCCTGACTGGCTATAGCTGGTTCGCTGACTGCCTGCTAGCTCGGTAGCCACGCGCTGTAGCATCGTAGATGATGGCGTCTCGCAAGACAATTTTCAATATATTGCGAATAAGGAATTTCGTTCGAAATGGTTTGATAATTTTCAGGAACATTATAGAATTAGTAGAGTGTGATTGTTTTGCAAGTATAGCAATTAAATTACACTCACCAATGCGATGATCCATGGCGAAGAAATCGACGTAAACGAAACGTGCACGCGGCGTGTAGTAACGTCTCCTCGTGGGCTTACAGTGGTTTTTCGATACTCGATGAACTGTTAAACAAAGAAAAGAGACTAATAACGAGACAAAGAATAAACTAAAGGATTGCGAGCAAAAGTCATGTCACATCGGTAATATTATGGTGACGGAAGCTAGAAACATGAACGATAAAACGAAAAAAATTGCATAAATCTACCTAATAACTCGCGGGGTTGCGTGCACAAACGCGGGAGAAAAATTATATGATCGCACAACACAGGTCAACGCAATTTTTGCCGGTCATCGAGTTCGAATTATACTAATGATGAATGACAAACAACAGCGAAAGATACGTCGTGACCATACAAGTTGAACACGCGGCGTGTCTCGCGGTTTCTTTCCTTCTCACGTTTTCGTCTTCGACTAACTGATCCGTCGTTCGACAACTCACCGGCGTATCTCTGTGTAGTTTTCCTACGTTTCTTTCACTCGCACTGCTGTTTTTCGGCCGAATTACTTCCCGCTATAACTAATTTTTTCTTCTCTGTGACAGATAAACACTACGAATGCGGCGGGTTCTCGTAGCGTGTGCGCCAGCGTCAGTAAGATTGACAGTCGGCGCTGATGACAGACAGGTGCGCCCGCCTTCCGGCCTAACAAGTCGGCAACCTACCGTTCTGCTTACGTATCTCTCTCTGCCGCTCGCACGCCCGCCTGCCCGCTTGCCAGTCAGCCCGCCAACTTCAATCATTCATCCTCCATTTAACATCTTCCTGCCATCTAGTGGCGCTATGTCTGAATTACGCACATGCTATTTAATTCGCGCACTTTTCCGATCATTTCAAATCGGCAAGTCATAACCGCCAATATATTACAAGATGCACAATTATTAATATTATTAATTAAAAGTAAATTCGATTAACAGACATGCCTGTTTAAATAAAAATATTATTTCATAAATATAAAACTTGAGTTAACAGACTTAGTAAATATGTGGATCAGGCAGACGGGTAGAAGGTAAATGCGAACATTGATTTGTTCCTACTTTATTCGACTTTTTATAGAATCTTATGACGTTCACTTCTTTCTGATAGACAATATATTCTACATACTCGGTGCTCTATAAGTTATATTACAAGGTAATCATACTTTGACGTATGTATTCTAAAAGAAACCAAGAAAAGGTGATCTCTGATATTCCCTTTCTCCATTTCTTACTTGACGCACATACTCAGCGTGCATTATTTCTGATCTAGAGATCTGTTTAGCACTATACATACATTCTAATAGATCGTTAAACATTGGCAAACAATCCCTTTTGGCTTTATAAAATCCATAAGCCTCGATACAATCAGCCAACTGGAATTCAAAATCTCTACACCGATTATCGTGTTGCAAATGTCTTGTAGTTCCCATGAGATCGCCAATCGGAGTAAGTATAGCTGCATCAAAGTTGTTCACAGTAGACGTAGTCGCCATAATCTACAAATTGCGAATATATGTAAGTACAATAATACCAACATAAAATATTACGATTAATTTTCTGATATAGAACTGCAGATGAAAGAAAGATGAACCATATATTAATAACCATCGGTATTAAACAATTGCAATGTTTACTACATTTTTTATTCAATACAACAGTGTATTTAAACAGAAGATTACTCGCACTATCGTTAATATAACCTCTCATATCACTTCCCATAGTTTGTCCTCTTTTTATATATTCCAAAATGATTGTGTGCTGTTATAAAGATGTGTCGCAATGGAAATTGAACGTACCCAACGTAAATTAGTTCTAGTCAGAAAGATTGTTACTTCAACAGAAGAGTGCAACACTAAGCACTGTGTTTTGTAACGCAATAGTACAGTCAGCTCAAAAACATTGCACAACCGCTGATGTACATAAAAGCAGGCTCACCACTACAAATATCTCCCTAGGCCACTCCAGCCAATGGTCTACGGTGTAGAATCTACAGAAATACCCACGGTACCATTCTATTGCAATAGATTCAACTGTGCATAGGTTATATGAACTCTCCATTCATATTAATTTTAATCGAGCATAATATTTTTCTTGAACATTGCCCCGTGTAAGCTGTGTGTTCAAGGTAGCGCGATACAATATTCTTGCACATACTGTACAAGCGGAAATTAATGTCACTATACGTATAACATAATAAAGGAATAGTTAAAACACGTACGGAGGTATTACATATAAATCGAAGATAAGACAATATGAATCTTCCAGTTTAAACACAAAGAAAGTTATGTATTAAAAATGTAAATTTGACGGTATAGCCGACAATTATCTTCAGCAACTTAAAATAATGTTTATTGCAATAGATATAGCAACATGGTTTACAAATTATTAGCTAATTATTAGAAATAATATCGTCCCTTCATATTACATAGAAAATTGGATAAGAAGCATTTTAAGGTTTGGTAACGAAGAGTATACACGATTGTAATATCACGTTAAGTGATTTCGTATTTCATTGAATGAAGAAAGACAAAAGAAGGGATTTATAACAACAAGTGAAAGAAAGAAGGAAAGGGTAATGAAGGAAGTAACATCGAGCAAATTTTCTCTATTCACAATATTCAATAGTTTTTCTCACAATCAGATCTCTGGTGATCCGAGTTGATTTTATTCAGCTCGCGCATGCGCACCGGTATAATTCGTAAAAAAATTCAGGGACTTTAGAACACGCTACGATATGCATTGGAGTAGTGTGGAACTCTTATAATTAGGAAAACAATAACTAATGGAACCACAAAACGTCGTAAGTTTAATGCAATGAACGGAGAATCAGGTATAGTGTAAGCAGACGAATTGTGGATTAAAATAAAGAGGTTGGTTATGGTTGTGACACATAAAGTTTTGATCATTAGCAGCATAACCTTATCTGCTTGTCAATTGAGTTTATACTGTGCGTTGCACGTTCTCCAGAGAAATGCAATGAATTTTCTTAGCTGTCACAGAAGTACCGATAAAATTTATTCAAATTAACATGTCTGAAATTGAATACTGAACACACCTATCAAAATATGTATTGCTTTCAACATATGTCTCTCTCTGTCTGTCTCTCTCTCTTTCTTTCTCTTCGTCTGCTACTGTCTGTCTGTGTTTCTCTCTCTCCCTCTATATATGTGTATATACATCTTTCTTTCTCTGGTATATGCAGACAGATGCTCTTCCATTCTACTTGATACTCACCAAAAAATGAGATAAAATCGTATTTATAATTATTGTTGCAGATACGGTATAGTAATAGACATTCCAACAAACATTGGGGCATAGTTAACATTCGTATGTAAGGCACATTTGCATACATAAAAGCCCTACATCTAAAAGGCGTACAGCTCTACGCTAGACCGGTGAGTTCCAACACAAAATATTGCTTGGTAGTACGGCGGACACTCAAAGCCAACTAACCATGTCTGTACAAAGTGTTGCTCTGGCATCTCTCACGGCCACCTATACCGACTCGGAGGGCGAAGACGGGGTGGAAGACGACCTTCAGGAGAATTCGAACACTCCCCAGGGGGCCGCCCCGCATAATGCCCAAGTCGGTCAGCCCCAGGCTTTCACCAGTCCCAAATCTGGCGCGTCAGCCTCAAATAGTCCCGTTGTTGCTCCCAACGCCAGTGGCAAGTCTAGTAACGATTTGTCGAATGCACCCACCTTAGTAACCGATGTGACGTCTAAGGTGCAGAGATTGGTTTCATACTTTGATGATACAATAGTCTCCGATGACGAGGGAGTGGTACAGACACCGGTCGATGGACAGCCTTTTGAAAATGGAAGGCCCTCCTCGATTACGGAATGCTCTCCCTGTTGTCAAGGAGAACAATTAGTTTCAGATAGTGAGGTGGATCCTTATGGTGTCACCATACCGCCAGAGCCGCCGGGGCAGTGTCCTATGGAGCTGCAGGAGAAAATAACAAAACTTTTTAGGAAAATGGAAAGCGGGGGTTTGGATATGAACAAAGTTATACAACAAAGAAAGGATTTCAGAAATCCATCTATTTATGAAAAGCTCATTCAATTTTGTAGCATCAACGAACTGGGCACTAATTATCCTCCGGACAGATTTGACCCATTTAAGTGGGGCAAAGATTCTTATTATGAGGAACTTGCGAAAGTTCAGAAGGCCGAAATGGATAAACTCGAGAAGGCTAGGAAAGAAAAAACGAAAATCGAGATCGTTTCTGGTACAGCTAAGAGGCCAAATAGTTCTAGTACAACTGAAGATGACGTCAAGAAAAGGAAAAGTAAGTGGGATCAAGTTGCAACGGGAGCCACCGCTTCGGTAAAGCCAACTGTTCTATTATCTCAACCAACTCTTACTACTTTAACGTCATCTGCCACTGGCACGAAAGCAACGGTAATATCTGCTTTTGGATCTTTACCAAAGAAAAGACTGTAACATATTCTGTAAATCATTTGTAAATATCACTTTTTCAAGAAAGCAACACTTCATTTTTCATTTAACATTGTACCGTGTATGAATGTACTTGAGCGAATTTCGTACAAATATGTTACACAAACTCACGCGATATAATATTAATACGGCCGCCCTTGTTATCTGTAAACCTAATTAATGAGATGCAATTATTGGCTTTATTGAATATAGCAATTCGACATTTTATTTTCACACGCAATGGGATAAAGTAATCTGAGAGTATATCGAACTGTAGCATAATTTCTCTCAGTTTGCAATGTTACAACAGGGATACGGAAAGTAGCTGTCGATTAAAGATATATAGGAAATTCAAGAAGCTAATAGATATGAAAGAAGATAAAAGGCTACGGGGAAAACAGAATGTACAATTTATATAGAAGCGAAACTGTGACCAACCATTAATTTTCATTCTAAATACGATACTTTAATTTAAGATATGTAGTGACATTTGTGTTCCATTAATGAATATCCTTTCAATGTTAATAATACGATAGCTCGTAAAAACGAACGAGAATAGCAAACAATTTTCGCTCAGGGAGAATTCATTTTTGCCCTTCAATCAGCCAGAATTTTATAATATTTTTATTTTATTAATCGACGAATGTTAAAAATATAATTATAAAGTATGTACCCAACTATGTGATGGCATTACAAGAAACTTGAAAAATTATTGGATTTTCACCGATTTTAGATTACTATTGGAAAAAAAAACTTATTTGTGATCATAAATCTAAGAAGGAAGATTGGACCTGTTTTAACTTCTTGTAAATCGAAATAAAGAATTACTAGTTACACATTTATACGCTAGACGCATGTTTCTTTAAAAATCCTGTGTTTTATATCGATTATATATATATTATATATATATATATATATATATATATATATATATATATATATATATTTAAGTTTCATATATAGAAAAAGCATCTTATTGTTATATCGTTCAGTATTAAATCAAATACGCCCGAAATACTGAACATTTTTTCCAATTTGAACTCGACTGACTGTCATGTTTGTTTACTTTGAAATCAGCTGTGTTATGAATGCAGTTCAATGTGCATGAGGTGTGACGCAATCTTCCGTACTTGAATATTTTTTTCCACTTGAAACACGCGATGCGTAATATTATTACGGACATGATAGATACAAAGAATAGTGCCGGTATTTGATCGCAATTTATGTGCACGTGACGCGAATGAAAATCCTCGTGTCGAACATTTCGAGACTCTACTAAATGTGGATGGTAAAACTGTCAAAATAAAAGCCAGACGTATTATATATTGTCTTCGAAGTTCCCATTCTTGAAATTATATATCCTCACGAGATTTGGATTGCTTTTAAAAGAAAGAAATTATAATCGAAAATGTATCGTGATCAATAGATCGATGTGCTGAGTGAAAGTATGTATATACATCGTTGGGATACACAACATAACCTCTTTCATGAAAAGATACGTTCGTATTTAGCGCATTAAAACCTACGCAAGGATGAATATATTAAATATATGAAACACAATGTAAGATGAACAAAGTAACAATAGGACTTTCGAATTAGCTTTTGGCTATTCTTATATCTTGTCACAAATGACTATTTCCTAGCAAACAGTACCATTAAAAATTGTACACACGTATTTATATATTTGACAATAAGAAGCACACGGAGAAAGAACGCGATATAATATAAAGCCGGTGGATCTTGATAGAAAGCAGGAAGTATTATATTAGTTTTCTGGTTATTTTGATATTATTTCAAATGACGGTGGACAGTGCTAATAGCAGCGAACAAGTTATTCTTGTAACAGGTGGTTACGACCATACGATTAAAATATGGCAACCGCACACAGGTCTTTGTCAGCACACTGCAGAACACATAGACTCGGTAATCCTTTGATGTTTTCCAATAAATTGGACTGACCTTTATTAATTATCATCAAAACTTTTCTTACTTTTAGCAAGTCAATGCCTTAGACATTACTCCAGATACATGTCTGATAGCAGCTGCTGGATATCAACATATAAGGATGTATGATATAGTTTCGAACAATCCAAATCCAATTATTAATTACGAGGGTGTAACGAAGAATATCACTGGCCTAGGTTTCCAGGTGTTCTATTATTATATGTCCTACTATATTTTCATGATAATTGTTTGTGGTAAAGATCATCTATAAAGCAATCGTGCACCTTTATGCTTAGGAAGAAGGTAAATGGATGTACACAGGCGGCGAAGATTGCTCGGCACGGATTTGGGACCTTAGGTAAATATCTGGTACTTAAATGCCATACTAAGCGTTCGCACAGATACATGCACTATAATGATTCTAATAGCGGTAATAACAGTAAACAATAAACACATTTCAGATCAAGTAGCTTCCAATGCCAAAGGATATTCCAAGTGTCAGCACCTGTAAATTGTGTGTGTTTGCATCCTAATCAGGCAGAACTTATTGTTGGCGACCAAAGCGGCGTCATACATTTATGGGATTTGCGTTCAGATCATAATGAGCAGCTGGTAGAAAAATTTTCTATGCAAACTTAATGGCACAATTAGAAAATGTTTCGTTTCGTCGGTAGTAGTCACGTCGCGGGACGATCAATTTCACTTTCAATTTGTTTTATTGCATGTAATTGTTCTTCGTGTACAGATACCAGAGGCAGAGGCTTCTGTGCAAGATGTTGCGATTGATCAAGATGGTACCTACATGGCGGCGGTGAACAATAAAGGTCATTGTTACATTTGGACCCTAACAGGTGGTGTAGGTGATGAGCCTACGCGTCTTAATCCCCGGCATAAACTTTCAGCGCACAAACGTTATGCACTCCGATGTAAATTTAGTCCTGACTCTACGTAAGTGCAACGTACTAAGAGCATAATAGAATAGAATAGTAAACATAGTTTGAACCAATGAATTATTTTTGCGTAGACTTTTGGTAACCACATCAGCTGATCAGACTGCTCGTGTTTGGAGAACAACGGACTTTTCTGAAGTACAAGTGCTTCAGCACGAAGCAAAACGATGGGTCTGGGATGCAGCATTTAGCGCAGATTCGCAATATATATTTACCGGTAGAAACTTATTTTCTTGATGTTTTACACCTACTTTCTCTGTATGTCTTGTAACATCAGTGTCATCATTTTGCTTAATATAGCTTCGTCCGATGGTGTCGCAAGGTTATGGAACGTATCGACAGGAACGGTGGAACGAGAATATCGAGGCCACCAAAAAGCAGTCACCGCACTCGCATTTCGCGACGAAGTACTCTCCGCTTCTTAAACGAATTACAAACATGTAACTGTAAAAATTATTTAGAGCTGTAAAACACAGCACCGTGTTTTTGTGTAGTTAATAATAACCAAATGTCACCAAAAAATGTTCCCCTTTTATTCTGCTTTGTATCCTTTTTCTTTCCTCAACAAACTTTATTGAGATTTCATTGACTATGATCGTACAACGTGTTCTATCGTGTAGTACTCAGTTTAAGTTCCGGTCTTAAAATAATTTTCCACATTTCCAAGCAAAGACGTAAATCACAAAATGTTTTATAAACATTCACATAAAGTTAATCTTATCGTCGAATACATACTGATAAATATTGAAATTATCTATAAGTATCGTCTGATACTTGAGGAAAAACGTAAAGTTTTATGCGCCAATATATATATATATATATATAATTATATATATATATAGATGCCTACCCGTTTGGCAAATTACAAGTCTCCAACCTTGCAAAATAATGTACCCCCTCCTTTTATCTATTGGGCTCTGCGTCTCTCGAGCGGATTCATTATACTGGCGATTAAGTACTTCAAGATAAAGGCAACTTTTCTACTTCACCCATTTCTGTGAAGGTTTCATCGTCCATGGTGTAACTTAACATGAATTTTAACGATACTGTTTCCTGCAAAACAATGTACACATTGAGTTTGGAAAAATGCTGCGAAATGATCGAAATTGAACACAGAACATTGCTTATTTTACTTTAGTGGGGTTTGCAATTAACATAATTTGAGTAATTGCCGACGGAGGAAGAAACGGATTGTGGCCCGGCAAACCAGTTCCAGAGGGTGACTGAAGCCTACATTTGCATCTCTGAGGAAAAAAGGTAAAATGATGGTCATTGATATGACAAAAATCTATCGAACGAGACAGTATTATTTACTAATTGTACTGCCTATTCAAAAACTTACCTTTGGCACCACTGCTTGAAACAAGTAATTGCTAAGAGGTTTCAGATTCTTACTCATCGTTGTAATTACGACGACAAACACATCTTGTCTCGGAGTATCTCGAGCAAAATGGAGTACAACAGATATGTCGTTTTTGTCTTGAATTACAGTCATCGGTGGATTAATACCTATTAAAATAACAGTAACTCGCACGATTTTTTTTTTGTACTGTTATGGAATGAATTTAACTAGATATCAAGTAAGTTAAATGAATGTTTAAGATGACGTTAATAATAATAATAATGATAATGATACCGATAATGATGATGATAATAATAATAATAAATCAACGTAGTAAGTTGCGATTACCTGGTTTAATATCTTCAAGATTAATATTAATATCTGTTAATGGTTTGATTTCAGTTTCTGGGCTAGTCGAGTTTTCTATCGACGATGTTACTGAAATAGTATCCCATGTACATAGTCGATCGTTATTAGTATCCATATTATCGTGTGTGTTACAATCGGTGACATTTAAAAGGTTGGTATCGTCGTTCGAAGCACTACCAATCGATTCGAAACGAGAATCACACACTTTCACATTTTTTGCAGTTATAGGTCCCGATGAACCGGAGGAATGCGATGAACTGCCATTAAGAGGTAAGGTGGTTGGGTCATTATGTTCTGGAGCGGATTCAGTGTTTGGTGTGTGATTAATACCTGGCTTGCTGCAACGAAAAAAAAGCGGGCGAATAATAAGAAAATGAATAAAAAAATGTACTAGAAATATTACACATACAGAGAATCTATCAACCTTCCTGATTTCAAACGCGAATTTACCAATGTGCCCGATAAACTTTGTTTCAGTAATAATTCACTCAATTCGTTCAACTCCTCCAGTGCTCTCGCTTTGCTATCCATTTTCTTCTCTGAAGTGTTCATTAGTTCGTCTGAAAATGAAGTTTTACTGATTACTTGTTCATTGCAAGTAGATGTTTTAATGTACACGGACCTTTTTTATTCTTCGGTGAAACAGCGATCGGTTGCATAACTGAATCGGTCATTAAAAGATTTTCACTAAATACCGATGTAATATCCGAGTTTTCGGATTTTCCTAATAAATTGAAGAAATCTCCTAGAACTTCTATATCCGCCTGATGGTTTGTTGGCACTTTATTGCAACTTGCGTTTCTGTTATCGATTAGGTTCTCCGCTGGCGATGATAAATCTAATAAATATGGATTGATGCTCGTATCTGTTTTAGGCTTTAGACGTTCACCGCGGACTACAACTGTCGTATATTTATCAAATACTTGTTCCAATTCATCATTAGCAGCAAGTACATCACCTAGTAATAATAAATACATGATAGATAGGTGATTCTATCATACTCAAAACGATATAATTATTGTGTGTTAGAATTACAAGGGCCTTACCAAGTATTCCATCGTTATCTTCAGTCTCATTAGCTAACCTTAGCACGATTGGTTTCAATCGTTCGCAAGCTTGATGTAACTCCTTCATCAGTTCAAGATCTTCTTTATTAGGTTCGTCGCAATTATAAGAGTCTAACATTTCTGACAATAATTTTGCATTGTTATGAACAGACTCCAGAGCCATTATTCTACGCGTGTTTAATTGTACTCGCATTTCATCCTATTGTAAAAACAAGTTATTTATGCTCAAGAGTATAACGTTTGCCTCTAATATAGTTCACTCACCTCTTTAACCATAGCTTTAATTAATCTATTCGCCGCTTGTAAATCATCAGGATTTTTACTTTGTAATAACTTCTGTAA
Source organism: Nomada goodeniana (assembly GCA_963969485.1). Lineage (NCBI taxonomy): Eukaryota > Metazoa > Arthropoda > Insecta > Hymenoptera > Apidae > Nomada > Nomada goodeniana. The sequence continues at coordinate 3,217,240 of OZ018301.1, read as the reverse complement.
TAGTTTGGACTTCTCTTCATCATCAAATATTGTACACTTGGCTTTCGACTCTTTTAATGTCTCCTCTTGTATATTACTTGCAGGCGTAAGGTCATCCTAAATATACGTGTGTACGATTGAGAAAAATAAACGTAAATAAATAAAAGGGATAAACACACAGTGAATACATATATATCAGCAACCAACCTCGACAACACCCTGCTTCTTCAACATTTCGTATGCTTCTTTAATTTTTGCTTCTCTTGGATATTCTTTTGTCCATGTGTATAGCAATTGTAATACTTTCTGATGAACCACAGCAGCTGTTTTACCACCTAAATATTTAGGCGATACCAGGCGGATCATTTCATTCAGAAAACGAAATTTGCCAACTTCTGCGTGGAATAATGGACCGCATCGTCTCATACATGTGTCTAGTAACTGTCATGTAAAAAGGGCTCGCATATATTGTGTTAAACATTTAAATCGTTTTAATATATCTAATTCAGAGTAAATCAAAGAGGCTGAAACGTAATAATTTAAAAAAGAAAAACAAGCAATATACTCACTGCAAGGGCTTGAAGCGCTTCAGGTTCGTTTGATGACTGTATGCGCAATGCTAATAATTTTGTGCCAATTTGAATACCCTCAGATTCTTTGGTAAGCATTACACAAAATGCTTCTGTTGCAGCTACATCTGGTTTTTGATTTTGGGGATTTGTCACCCGTTCTATAAAAAACAATGGATGATAAACATTCCTTTGATAAAAACAACAAGGGTACACAAACGAAGGACATATAAGATAGGGGCGTGTACTGCTTAATAAATATTATACTATTATTACGGTTGCAAAACAACTTCATATAGCAATAAAATTAAATGTTAACTTACGTATTAGAGCCTCTAGGCTTGTTGTTACAACATCCATTTCTATAATTCAATCAATTCCCAAGAAAAATTTGCGCCTTTTAGGTTACATCTGTTCATTTGACAGTTACACGAATAAACCTTTCAAATTTGCCATCTCAACTTCTACCTACAGAAAGACAATTGTTCTCGATGTCACGTATGATTTTTTATCTTTGTAAGATTCCACATTTATGATTGATAAGTTAATTTGTTTCGATTTCCTCCTTATAAATGTGCTAATACGTTAAAACTGCATCCGTCAAAACCATAATACATACTATGTGACACAAACAGCTGTTTGCACTGTACAGTTCACCCTGTTCACCATGGAATTCTATTTGCAGTTCTTTGAAAACTGATGCGACTCGTTTAATGTATTCCGTTGCGAACTACATTAAATGCAAGTGAAAACATTAATTGAATATCCATGAATCTCGTTATTAGGTTTGCATTAATGTACAAATAGAAAAAAGGAAATCAAAAATGCTTATTTCAGTAATCGTGCATACATAATTCAGGTCCATCATGGTCCCCAGTATCAATAGCTTAAATCAATAAATGCATTCCTTTTTTGTGAGTATACGTATATATTATATGTATGTGTGTTTATCATACACCAAATGAATGTGTAGTACATATTCATATCAATGACACCAATTTATTGAAGTATTGAAGGTTCTAAAAATTCGATATTACAAACAATGTTAATTTACGAAACTTGAAAAAAAAAACAAATACTTTCGATTCAAATAACCGAATAATTTCCTTCTTACGAGATGAGCGCTTAACACACTGTAAAACGTGCGAATTGATTAAAACTTTTTATTCCGTATTGCATGCAATTTTAGGGAGCAAATCCGACAAATCAATATCTTTCTCTCCAAGATCATCTAATTCTTTCATTATTATTATATTTTAAGTAATAACATTGAATATGCTTCAGATGTTTTGTTGATACAGCAAAAAGCCAGCCAAATAGCTAGCTTATTACAGTATGAAAGGAAAGGATCATATAAAGGAGAAATAAATATATATATGTATACAAATATACACATACACATTTTTCTATCGTATATGAAAAAGTAAATAGTATAGGATATAAAACTTTGTTTAGCGAATATATGCTGTGCAATAAACTAATGTTGATTCTTAGAGTTTCATATTTCTTGCTTTCATTTGAAGTTCAAAACGCCGATTTGTTCTTACACCCTTCAAAATTGCTCTGTTCTGTTCTTTGTTCCTGTAACAAGAAAAAAAAGGAATGAAGAAGAAAAAAATAAGTATAAATAATTATTCGTTAACATATTTTATATATCAAAAGGTTTGCGTCTGGCTTTGAAGCTACCTTGACAGATGCAAATTACTATTCCTTAAAATGCAATTGGTCGCTTCACGTTTCTTCAACTTGAATCCGAAACGATTGTAGGGGTCTACATTTGCTTCACTAGGCAGCCGAGCTTTATCGACTGAATGAATTTTCGTTTTTGTTGACTCTTGCCCCTTAGTTGTAGCTACCAGATGAAAAGAAATTATGTTTATATGTTTTCATTTATATGTACAATCTATTAGCCAAGAAAATGCAGTACTTAACGCTGTGTGCCTATCTTTTAGACGTTTCTTTGCATCTATAACTGATTCCGACTTGGCGAACATTTTTTTATGAATTTCAACAAAGTTTGGAATTTTCGTTTTTGCCGGGAGGGCCTTCGAATCTGCAATAATTTTAAGTGTTCGTTCATGTTGTATGATAACAAAGAGGTCGATAAATATAGTACTTGAAAAATAAAATATTTCCAGTGGTGACTGATAGATTACCCGACTTCTTAACAGAACTCGTGAATGGCGATCTTGATGGAGTATTTATGGCAACAGCTGGGCTTGCTCTGTGACCAATTTTCGTGGTAGGAGTAAGGAATGCAACGGTAGACTTAATTTCTCTGTTATATGATTTTGATCTTTTAGGTGTAACACGGATGGTTGTTTTCAAAATCTTCTTTATGCTACTATTAAATGTAACATTCACACGACTGTCGGGCTGTCTTTTTTCGTTGCTTTGTGCCTGACGACGAAGTTTATAGCTTGTATCGAGCGGAGAGCTCGCAAGGCGTACTTTGAAATTTTTCTTCCTGGCCACTTTTGCCCTATCTACAGACTGTTCTTCTCGTAGTCTTTTTCGTAAAGTTGGAGTCTTAGGCTCGATAAGCTCATAGGTTTCATTCTGTTTGTCTACCTCCTCTTCCTCGTCTATCTCATCCATTTTTTTGCTTGCGTTGCCCCAAGTGGCAAACGTGTTGCATTCATCTAATTTAACAGTTGTATTCATATCGGGTAATACTTCTTTTGTTTTAAATTTACCAGACATTTCAAGAAGTTTTTGTCTATCCTTCGGAGTAGAAGATGTTAACGCTCTTGCCGATGCTACATTTGTGCTGTCGAGACCCTGGAAATGAAACATGACACTATTCTCCTGCATTGCACATTCCATTTCTATCTGCTTTTTTGTGCTATTGCTCTTCTTGCCGCGAAAGTTCACTGTTTCTCCCGAGCCATAGAGTACCGAATCGCACGTCTTTCGGGAAACGTTTACATTGCTGTTGGCAAATTGATCGTCAATATTTATTTGTATCTTGGACGACGAAAACGATCGCAATCGTTGCTGCTGAGATGACGGTGATGATGATGATGATGGCGACGACAATGGCGACATCGATGATGACGACGACGACGATACAACCGTTATAATATTAGGAAGTCGCTGCAGCAGTACTATTGGCTCTTTTTCTGTAAATGTATTATTCTTGAGCATATTGATACCACCAATACTGCTTTCATTAATAATATTAATACTGTTTTCACTAGGGTTACCATTGTTCATAAGTAAAGTACTATTATTCCGTCTTAGCTGAGTCCGTTCTTCCCTAGCCGACTTTAATTTTCTGGATTTTGCTTTCAGATTTGAAGATTTTAATACTATTTTCGGAGTATCCAAGAATTTCCTTAAACTGTACTTTACAGGCACCGAAGGCACACTCTTCCTTCGAGCTTTTACCAGAACCACTGATGTATCACAATTCAACAAGCCTAAGCTTTCATCAGGATCAGAAACATGCAACTTTAATTGTACATCGTTACTGTTACAAAATGTACTTTCTCCTTGTGTTTTCATTGTAGAGTTCTCTATTGTAGGCAATATTTTTGGAGATCTTAATGTTCTTGAAGAGTTCAATTTCTTAGAAGTGGATAAAGTTCTTGGTGTTCCCTGAGGTCTATTGGCATATCTATGTGATGTAAGCCTGGTTACAGTAGAATTATTAGATAGTTTCAAACTATAAGGGCTTGCCTTACTTCTATCGGGCAACTTTGTCGATAACTTCAATTTCTTAGAAGGTACATTCAAATGTGAGTTATTACAAGGTGAATCGATTACTCTGGTAAGGCTCCTTAAATTCTTTCTCCCTGAATTTAAGTTTAACGAGTTATCATCGGGTACCAGTACCTCTGATTTTTTTCTATGCGTAATATTAGTAATACTGTCATTTTTGTTTAAATGAATTCCCCATTCCGTAGACGAGGATGTATCATTTGGTGAGCATTCTATTTCTGTGGGTGTAATGTCTTTTTTTCGTTTCTTTGAATCCCTGTGGATCGACCAATCCGCACTCATCCCTGTTGTAGATCTTTTACCACTAACGCCTGCAATGACAAAGTAACTATGTTAAAAATCCTAGAATGTATTTCGCATTAGCAACAAAGATTCAATGGCATATGAAGTATCGAAAGTGAGAGAACAAAATTGATCTCGGAGCTCGAGAAAAAGTGACTTCATGGAGCCCAAATTTGACCAAAATATTTTTGATTGATTTTATAAAAAAAAGAATGTCGTCTTAGTTGTAATGAAATAAACCTTTATCGACGTTCGCTCAACACCATAAAGAAACAAATTTGAATCCTATTGTAGACATACCTCGACGTATTTGTTTTGGCGACATGTTTCTGATATTGTTATCGCGCAACAGTACACAGTGTTGAAATAGTAACACCTACATAAAAAGAATAAAATAATCTCACTCGCGCAAAACGTACGAAACAGCAGTTAATATTTGGCGGTCGTGGATAGTTAGCACTCTCTATGCGGGACTCTGTGCACCACCCAAAATGCCGTAAAAGTTTTGTCCAATTGTGAGGTTAGCGCATCGAGCGGCAGCATCTATTAATAAATGCGAAGCTTTGAGGCGTATGCGCTGTACCGCCCTGCGCTGTAAGCACGTCGGTCGAAGATTCGAACTCCATATCGCCTAACTTCAAGTCGAACAGATCTCACGGTGCGACGTGTCAAGAATATTACATCTACAAGCCCGACCGTTGCCAATAGGCACAATTTTCGGTTAAAAACGCTATTATCAATAGACGTTTTAAGCGTTATTTACAACGAAGAATTGTAAAAATCCTAAATTCATATATAATATCAATAATATGTATGTACATATAAACTATTTCTTTTTGTAAACTAAAAACATTAAAACGAAGTTAAATAATTTTCATCGTTTCTCTTTGTTTCTAATTAATTTATCGATATGTTTGTTTCAATAAATTTTCCCGCCAAGCCTCATGTATGTCATACTCTGTGCATTTTTTGAACACATTGTCAAATGGCATGTTTACACATCTCCTCTGCATAAGTAGTAGACAAATATGTAAAGAATGAAGATTTCCACTCATGTTTTCATTTCACTAATTTCAACTTGCAATTAGTAAGAATTGTGAGTTAGTTATTGTAATTAACTCATGCCGGTGCAAGTATTTATGCATCAATTAATCCTTTGACATTTTTGTTCCGGCGAATTACGAAAAGATGTACGTATTCAATGTTATACCCGTATTATTAGATACTGAGGAAAACCATTGTAAATGAATGGTTCTAGCTTGTTCATTAAATAGCAAAAACTTTTGAGCCGTGAAATATAAACATAATAATTTAGGATATCGATAATTAAATTTCCTCAATATTTCTTGCATACAAAACATACAATTCAGCCAATTTTTGTCAAATTTTTTAGGCATAGAAGCAGCATTATCCTTAATCTGTTTTTGTTCGCCATTAATTTATGGGTGAGCACAGGGAACGATTACTATGAAATACTTGGTGTAAGCAGATCAGCGGATCTAAAAGAGCTTAGAAAAGCCTTCAAGAAATTAGCAGTAATCGAGCATCCAGACAAAAATAATGTACGTGAAAATGCAACTATGTTTTCAACTTCTCTAATAACGTAAGTCGAGGATTTCAACCGAATATATCAAAGTGTGTAATTGTTCATGTTTGCATTGCTGATTACTAACATTAATTTTTTTAGTCTTAAGTAATTTTGTTTTCTATGTGTTATATCTAAAAAAAAGCTGGTATTTAAACTAGTGAGATTGAAAAGGGCAAGTTATTGTTTAAATGTAATAACTACAAATGTAGGATGCAATTAATGATTTTTATGTGTCACAGGATAATCCTGAAGCGCACGAAAAGTTTATTATCTTGACAAAAGCCTACGAGATATTAAAGGATCCAGTTTTGAGAAAGAGATACGATGATTATGGAGCGGAGGGCCTTGAAACATCGAATAAACATGGCACTGGTTATTCATGGAATTCTAATTCTGATAGCTTCGAGATATACCATAAAAGTCCTTGGATTATTAATCTGGAGGAGAACGATTACTGTAAGATTGTGTGTTAATAAGAGCTTACAGTAGATTATTGGCCGATGTGAAAATTTTTATTCACCTATATGTAACACAAACTTATTGGACTCTTTACAGACGAAAATGTTTTCTATGCCAAAAGGGTATGGTTAATCAATTTTTATTCCCCGAGGTGTAGCCATTGCCATCGGCTTGTTTCAATTTGGAATGAGATTGCGGAAGAGCTTGACGGTGCTGTGAGAGTAGGGGTTGTAAATTGCGAGGACGAGTGGCAACTTTGTCAGAAAATTGGAATTCGATCATATCCCACAATAATGCACTATCCAAAGGTGTTGGATTTAAACTATCTACATTTTAAATGCTTCAATACATTTCTGACAAATATTATTTTTGTTAAAATTATTTGCCACGATATTGGTATAAAATTATGTTTTCTTCCTGTTACAGAATTCCAAACATGGGATACAATATAATGGGGAAAAATCTTCTCCAAGTCTTCTGAATTATATTGTAAACACGCTAGAGGTGCACGTACAGGAAATAAAAGAGCCTTTAGCTAATTTTATTTCTCGCAGTGACGACGCGGCAGCGAGATCTATGATAATATTTGTTTGTGGGGCACACCGTAATTGTTTTACATCTGCAGAGCGTTTAAAAATCGCAGCGATATTTGTAATTATTTGTTCATTACTTAAACGTTCCATGTTCTATAGTTAAATGCACTTTAAATGCACATAACATAATTAAACACAGTAATCACTGTTGTCTGTTCTAGGAGGATACCATCGCTGTAAAGGTGCACTTCTGTGACCACGAAGAAGATTGCACGAATGTGGTATCTAAAAATACTAATGTCATCTATCTATCGTCGTTTAGGGATAAATCTTGGCATGTAGTACCTTTTGAAAATGTAGAAGAAATACAAGTATTGGTAAAAAAGGTTCTGGAAAAACTACCAGAACCTACAGACCTCGATGATAAAGAGTTTCAGGTATGTACTTCAATGAATTTGTGTCCGATTCAATTAAATATAAATGCTGCCTCCTTTCGTTTGAAGGAAACGAATTTATCACTTTATTGTACTTTGCATATAGAAAATCATTAATCATGCTGCTAAAGGCGAAACGCCTGATTCCAGCTGGCTATTGTGTTTCTACATTGGGACTATGCCCGAATTAAATGTAACGTTAAAGAGGCTCTCTACTATTCTTACTAAGATTAAATTAGGTAATGTTGATACGCACCATTGTAACAGCAATCCTGTCTGTTGGATAATTTGTCTATTTTATTTCGACATTTAATTTTATAGGAAAAATCAACTGTGGAAGATACTCGCACATGTGCAGCAATTTAGGTGTAAATCGTTATCCGATGTGGGGTATTATTAAGATCGGCGGAGCATTTGAGTGGTATCATGGGAGTACCAAACTGTATGATATTGTTGCGTTTGCACATAGTAGCGGAAAAGCAACAAATGTGCGAGCATTGAACGCAGAGCAAGTAGCAAATATAATGGAAGGTGGCAACGGTATGTTTGTTATCACGTTCCCCAAGATGATATGTTTATTAATTTTTATGATTGACGTATGTCTCATTTATTTCGTGTATTATAGCCAACGAAGCATGGTTCCTCGATTGGTATGCACCGTGGTGTCCACCTTGCATGAATTTTTTAAAAGAAGTTCGAAAAGCGGCAGTGGAGCTCGATCAGTCTATAGTTCGTTTTGGGATCATTGATTGCACTGTACATTCCACGATTTGTCGGCAACATAATATTCATTCATATCCAACAGCAATGCTTGTAAATGGCTCCAGTATTCATAAATTTTCAATGCAAAAAACAGCCGCCAACGTTATTCATTTTGTTAAAGAGATGCTGAATCCCACAGGTCGGTACAAGAATTAATTCATTCTGTGTTAAGTATGTTCCGTAATACGATAGTAATTATTAAATGGCTGACTGCACGATGTTACAGTAATAAAACTCACTTCAAGAAATTTCAAGCAACAACTCGGTCAAGTGAATGGTAAATTCATTTACGTGATCGACTATTTTGCACCATGGTGTGGTCCCTGCCAACGACTTACACCGGAATGGATATCTGTTGCTAATTCTCTAACAGCACTTTCATTTGTAAAAATTGCAAGTGTAGACTGTGAAGCGGAAGCTTCTTTATGTATGTCCCAAGGGATACGTAGTTATCCTACTATAAGGGCATATTTTAGCGAAAATGGAGGGTCGGATACGTTTGCGTGAGTGCATTAATGTTTAATTTGTTTAGCAATTCATTTACTTTAAATAATCTTTATAAAGCGAATGATCGTGTGATTGCTAGCTCTTATAGTGGGCAGCGAGACTCAGTCTCCATGTTGAGGTGGATTACACAATTTTTTCCATGGAAAGCAAAAGATTTGGACCCGACGATTTTAAGCAAAGAGGTACTAAGTGATCGGAAGTTATGGGTTGTGGATTTTTCCGTTCCTTGGTGTGAACCATGTCGAAGAATGGAATCGCAACTTGCTATTGTTGCGCAGGTTAGTCAATTATCATTGATACAGTTGTATTTTGTAGCTAGCTTCGTCATCCAATTTCTTTTCTTTTAGTTACTAAAGAAGAAAGTGCAGTTCGGCATGTTGAACTGCAACATTTATGTTACTGAATGTGCGAATGCTCGAGTTAATGCATACCCAACGTTAATAGCGTATGACGGACGACATGGTAGAAAAAAGATTACGAATGGCTATCAAATAAACGGAACTATAGCGGTGGATATAAAACGTAGCATTTTAGATTTTATTGCGGGTGTCGCCCACGACGAATTGTAATATCGAATCGTATTCGACTAATCATTGAAGAAAACAAGGGAAAAAAGATTCTTCGTGTATTGTTGATCATTGAAAAGTTGCTGCATGCGAAATAATACGCGGCAATCATACTCGAAATATTTAGTATTTTACATATTTTCTATGTGGAAATTAATCTATTTTCCTTGATCGCGCTCTCTCATGGCGACCAAAATCTATAGACTTTATTCCTTTTTTCGTCCTTTTTTTTCAAAGGATGAGAATGTAGGAATAATTATACGTAGTGTAAATTTTACTATTTTAAAGGTCAGTTTTGTGACAAGATGCCAAAACGTCATTCCTACTATTGCATTATCGATTACGTATTTGGGCATTGTTACTGTTACACATTCTTTTTGGGACCAGAAATTTATTTAAGGTCCCTTCGCGTATTTATATAACGCGGAAATATCATGCAAAACTAATTTATATTCTCTATCATTAATCATAATTATTTTGTTGCAAAGAGTAAGAAGGGTATCGAATAGGAATATGTATATATATAAATATATATTTTTCTTTTTTTAACACGTTCCCTGCTGGACCGATTAGTGATAAATTTCTACTCACGCCGAGTGGGTTGCATTCGTTTCATGTTTTCAACTAATAGTTTCACGTATAACATGTGCATTATAATATTTATAGGGCCGTCAATATATTTTTTAGCGAGATAATTATGTCTAACTCAAAATGTGTCCTTGAAAAATATGAGTTTCAAAGAAATGCTACTGTATTTGCATAGTTTAAGGGAAAAATGAAAGCAATAGAATGCATTTGCTTGAGCAGAAAATTGAACATGTGGCATATGCGACCCACGCGGCGGGGAACGTATTAAATATCACATAAGAGCGTCCATATTACACGAAATGGCAGTGCTAACAGAGAAGTCAATATAATTTCTTGAAATATAATTATTTCTCAGTTGCAGTGCCAAGTTATTAAATACAATTTGTTACAAAAATTTATTTAAATACTCATCTCTCAACGGTTCTTCATCCTCTTTTAGTTCTTTATCTTTGCTTTAGCTCTCCTTATCATTGGTTTCCATTTATACATCTTTACTTAAAATGTAATATACACTCGTGTATCATTGTTTCGATTGTGTACAATAAAAATATATCGAAATTTTCTTTGTATTCTCCGAGAGCACGTATCGTACAGAACGAGTGCAGGCAAAATACATATAAAACGATTAAAAAGTGGTTCATTTTTGCATTACATATAGTGCTTATCATTGCAATGCGATATCGATTCTCCGTCATGAAATTTTCTAGTAATCCATATCGCAAGAATAATGTAACTGTTCCATGTGATTCAAAATCAATATGTTACTTTTAGATAAACATTACTTTTGCTTTATCAAATATTTGCACACGTAAGAACGCGACCATGACGATACGTATCTTGTAAACTTGTGCTCCCCCCGTTCTTTTCAATAGAAAAGGAAGAACAGGTCTGACACGCGTATACGTATCAAAAATTAAGACGCCGATCACGGAGCGATATATTTAAGCTGTACCGCCAAAGACGATATTATTAATAATAATATTAAACGATGATTGCACTCAATTTGAGGAGGAATACAATATGTATACGCATATACATACATAATACGTATATATTATGGTCATTGACATTCGTGCAACTTGTGCACGTCTGTGATTTGTCGACAATTTGCAAACAGTTTGATTGTATACTAATTTCTTACCAAAAACAACAATTCCTGATGCATCGAAATAAACCCCGGTGAAATGTAATCGTGTGATATTTTAACAGAAATAAATATTGCTTAGCGCGTAAATGTCGAAAGGGTACGTAAAATAGTTCGAGAATATTAAATAGGCCATGACACAAAGGCTCATGAAAGATTATCAAAAAAATGAAGAAAATCATTTTATTGGTATCTTTCAATATGCTCTTGTTTTTTCATATCTTTTTTTAGTAATACGCTTTTCAATCGAATGAAAAACCAAGGAACACTTGATTGACAATGCAAAATGATTTATTGGTATAAAATTCACGAATATCGTGTACCCTTTCGTGCAGGTTTATGAATAGAGTGAGCTCATCAGAGTTTCGATTGCATTGTCGACGGCGAATGAATAAATATAATCGTAGAATGTGCGCACCAAATGTGTAGAAAACATTTCGACGAAATAGCAGAGAGAAAGAATGTAGTGAGTACAGTGGATTGAAATTAAATTACACGTCCCGCTTTGATGGTGGTATCAAATGATCCGGCAATTCAGCCGGAAGGTCGTAACCTTCGAGTTTTACATTAATTAAATGCTTTGCTAAGGCAAATTCGTCGGAATCCAAAAATCCATCCTTGTCGATATCGGACAGTTTCCAAATTCTTCCAAGTACATTGTTCGGCAGCTTGGACTTTACCATTTCCGATTTAGCCGCTGGAAATATTATGAATGGTATTTAAAACGGTGACTATGTAATGGATGCAACGGAAAATGAAAGAATGTGCAACAATTAGCTGATATTAGCATCATCTGTATGATTTGCATGGACACGCTCTGTTGGAAATAAAATATGTCAAGAGATATTATGGTGTGCGGTGAAACCTTACCTGCACCTGTGATCTTTCCATCGCACGGATTAAGCGTTTCGAAAATTGTATCGTACTTGTACCTCTCCCTACTAACAATCCACTCTGGTTCACCAGCGCCAGCATCGATACCTTCACCTCGTTTGTATCCGAATGGACTCACTTGATCTTGCACGCCTTCGAATGCGCCGCCTATCATATAGAATTTCATGCACGTTACCACAGAGGTGATATAGTTTTACAGAATATATCATACGAGAATTGAATGATCGTATATCGTGCAAAGCATAATATTAAAGAAGGATACCTTTAACGAGCGAGTCTGAGGTAGTATTAATTTCTTCGTGCGGTACCATGCCCATAAGTTTGGCGATATCTTTAACCAGCATGTTATCAACTACCTCTAATAATTTTGGTTTCAGAGGGTTGAATTTACTAAAATCATGGTGCGCCAAGGACTCCTGCATCTTTTTCAGGTCTGGAAAGTCGCCGGGTGAAATCTGTTGTTCCCTTTGTATTTGGTCGTAAATTTGTCCCAAATTTTTGATAAGTTCTTTTTTTCTTGAATCTTTACCGAACACGCTAGGCATGTCTTTTCTTAAAGCACTGATTATGTAAGCGTGTACCTATACATCAACACGCAACTCAATTTCATCATGTGATCGAATAGTACACAGTTGATATCGATCGATTAGCAACGAGGTGTGGTGGTTTGATAGGCTGAGATTTTTTTGTTTGCTTACCTTTGCCAATCGTGCTCGTTTAATCAAATCATTGAGCTTTCTAAGCGCCGCATTTTTCGGCAGCGATTGCATATCCTTAAATAAATCCTGCTCCTCATCTTCGAACAACCTGCGAAGAAAGTGTAACGAATGTATAATAAAATTCCACAGGTGCACTTTGCATATTAAAAGAAAAGCTTTTAACTATCAAAAAAGAAGGGGAGGAAGAGGAGCAGCAACTGACCTTTTATTTACATCATATCTTAATGGTTGATCCCAAAATGAGCCTATGTATACCCTAGCTACTTCAGGAGTCTGTAAAACTTTTCCTAAGGACCACATAAGAGCTCCGTATACTCTCATTAGTTGCTGATGATCAATCATGTCCGCTTTATTTAGAACAATTCTAATTTTGTCGTCGTGCCCACGTAACGCTTCGATTAATCGCCTAAACTCATCTGAAATATCAAGCTTGTGTGCGTCGAACAATAATATGATTCTATCTACACGTTCTGCGAACCATTCCATAACGCCAGTAAAATCGTAGCCTCTGTCAACCTATGGTACAAGAAAATGGTTTATAGTTAACTGTTTGGATGTACTGCAGCATGGAGAAATTAACACATGTACGTACCCTTTGTTTCTCACCCGACAAGATGCCAGGCGTGTCGACTATAGATATACCTTTCAGTACAGGGGATGCAACGGTTGAGCATTGAAATCTATTGAGGAAAGCATTGCCAAACTTGGAAAGTGGACGATATTGCTTGTTCGGGTCAACAACTAAAGCATTTCCTGGGATAACGCCCTCTTTCTCATCGTACATAACTGCAATGAAGCGATCTGTCGTTGGTTCAGGACCGATTCTTATTCCAGGAAATTCTCGTTCGAGCAAGTACTTGATGAAAGTAGTTTTGCCCGTCGAGTATTGTCCCACCAAAAGGATCATTGGCTTAGCGTCAAAGTCTGGATCGTCCAATTGTGGCGAATGAAAATCGTGGAATTGGTAATGCTGCTCAAGCGGCAGCAATTTGGACTTGTATATCTTTTTAAGTCCATCGGCAACATTGTCAAAGAGGTCCTGCCTACTACCCTCTTCCCGACTCAGCCAACTGAACATCTCGCGTGGTAGTCAAGTGATAATCCTGCAAACATAATATAATGTATCACAAGAACGATCTAAACTGTAACGTCGTCGTATCACTCATTTCGCACATGCCCCCACATACACAGTTACATATGTATATATATATATATATAGTAGATTCGACTTTGACTTTAGCTCATAGATTTATTGCAATAAATAGGAGGGCCGACGATTGACGTGTGACGGATTATAATAATCCGCTCGCCTACTAGAGCTACCATTCAAGAACACTTATTTTTTCCGTTTTCCCTCGCAACGAACTGTTTTATGAATAGATGATGTATGTACCGTAAGGTTGACTGGGGATTCAATTGATGAATTCTTCGTGGAGGAACGAAGATAGGTGAAAGTATGATGAAGCAATTTGGCAGATCGACATGAAGGAGATCTAACCTCTTGCTCTGTATTCCAATGAAACGCGCAGGTAGGGTGACAGGTGTAATCGAACACTATCATACGGCGCGAATGATGGCACGTAGCAATCTTAAGCTTTTAGACGATTGATTGCACACTTCCCGTCGACGTATCAAACATTAAAAATTAGTGATCGAACTAATGACAAGTTGTTCTTCTTCCTTGAGCAAATCCCGATCGATAATAAAGAATCGTTACCAGCGATGTTGGTGTTATCGATCCAACAATCCTTCGAACCAAAGAGGTGTGTCGTTTGATCGTGTCGATCTTGCGAGCACCGATCGCGCACGACACTCAACAGACCACGTCGCGCAGAAGCCTACACTGATACGACTGCGCATCCCATTCTTCCACCTCTCATATTCTAACCTATTATCCCCCTCCCTTCACTGTTTCACTGTTCCACTGTTCATTCTTCTACCGTTTCGTGACTAGTAGTCATATTCTTTGGACTTTCTTTTTCGTAAATATTGTTGATGACTTGTGTTGGCAAACGAGACCAAAAGTCGTACAAATATTTTGTACAATCGATAAGTAATTCGATGGATCCAAGATAATTCGATGAAGCATGTATACAATATACAGGTTTTCCCGAATATATTTTATCTGGATAATTTCCATTTTATAAATTGTTCAGAGTTGCGAATAGATAAAGGCGATAACACGAAATGCTAAAAGATAATTGATTAAACCTCTGGTAGTATTAACACACGAATTAAATATGAATTAATCGAAACCTTAATCGTGTTTCATATGGAATATTTTAAATGTTCAGATAGTAAAAAATTGAGGCGCGGGAGTTTAGTGTGTGCTAATTGCAATGATGTTTTTGATATTTCTCGGCTGAAAGTTATAGGAAATATGCTTTTATTGAATTCTTCACGAATCTATACAGATACGTCTATCGTTTTATCTTGAAATGGGTACGCTGTGCACACCACTTTCGAGGTCGATATATTCTCCCTATCTAGTCGTTTACTTATCCAGCTACTTATCGTCTTATAAAGTGAAAAGTTGAATAATTAGGTAAAGAGAAGCACGCGAGTATTCAAATTGTAGCATCACTAATTTTGTAGTTTTGGTGTGCCCGTGATTATACTCATTAAAATAACAAGATACGCATGTCATCATTGTTCAAATGCGCAGGTCAAATAGTAACTGAAAGATAACGTGTTCTATACAGGTAGTTTCATTTGATAAGGGACCATCGACGCGAATGAGATGCAGATTTACTGTTCCTTTAGTACTGTGCATCGAACTATGTATATACATTGTATTTAGAGCACAACGCATCTACGTCGATACGATTCAAACTTTACGACATACACATGTATGTATGATCCCGTGTCACCGGTTTGAATATTCGGATCCAGCGAAAAGAGTGCTCGGAATAATCGTCTCCGTATTGCGTAACGAAACATGCAAAACATCCAGTGTCATTTGTTGCGTAAGCAACGCGGACACATCCTGGTTAAACGATTTTGTGCCAATTTAGTAATCTTAACCAGCTTCGCTCGAATTAGAATTGATTCGTATGATACCGTGCATACGATGGTTGGACGAAGCGTTCCGAATGTACACGGGAATTCAGGTTTTTGCTTCTTTATCTGCAGGACGAATTGCACCGTCAGTACATATCGTTCGATCATTGATCATACGAAAAACTTTCAAAGTTTCATCCACATTACAGAAATAAAATGTATTTACTAGGAAGACAAATAATATTGATAGCAGCACTCCTGTATCTTTGCGCGTCTATTGCCGTGTTGGTCATTAGTAATGGGCGAGGTAAATGGAAAATGCATAATCAAATTGAGTACTCGCGTCTGTTCATTGTTTGCATTGAATCTTATTCAATTAGTCGAGTCGAATAAATGGAGATAAAACATTGTAAACATCGATAGAAGCGACACGTGTAAAAAGTGAAAAAAGAATGTAGATCGATCGAATGACTTCGTATTCGACGATATAACGGTGAGAAAAGTACATTACAGTTGACATTCATCATCCCAATTATCAGGGAGCACGTTCTCCCATAATTTCGTCAAGTTCGCCAATAGGCAAGGTGTGCCGCATTTTGGTATTTCCATGGGATATGGTACAATTTGATCAGTCTTGTTCAAGTACATCAACTGCAAAAATGAAAATTGATGTAGACGAATTGTTTCTCCGCGAACAAAGCGAAAATTACGTATATTGGTACCTTAACTTCTGCATTCTCCGCAAACTCGGATGCAGAGTGCAGTTCGATAGCAAGTGTCGCGCTGTACTCAGGTTTATAATATTCACTCGTAAATCCCATGGCTCTTAACAGATTAACGAGAGTTATGTCATGGGCTGAATAGAGGTACGCCCGTCTGGTATCCTTACCTTTGTTAAAAGCGTGCATACGCTCTACAATTTCTTTGAGCAGCGGCCCTGAAAAGAAGAAGAGGACAAAAACTAATAAGGATCCGTTCAAGTTTCGAGCGCAGTCGTTACACGACGATATATGTATACGTATATATCTGCATTGATTTGCAGATTAATCGCCGGGCTCGCTTAAAATTGTAGCACAAAAGCTCTACCTCCGCGAAGTCGTTGTTGCAAAGTATTGCTGGTAAATATAGCTAAACTGCGAGCGGCGATTTCACGCATTTGTCGATTGTAGTACTTCTTTGTCCATTCGGGTAATTTCAAACCTTCGAGCATTTCAATTTCAAGAGTATTGTATAAAAATTCAACGTCCGTGATGGTGGTGATATTTTGTCCAGTGTGCTCGGAAAGTTCTCGATAATATTCAGCCGTTGGTGATTCCGAGCTGGCAGATTCATTCGCGTATGCTTCCTTGAGGGCTTCCTCTAATCGTGGACAGGGAGCCTTGACTACAATTGTCTGAAAAACGTGATCCATGGTTTCATTCCCCCTTTTCCTCTGCGCGCGCTTTTGCCAAACAGGTGTCTCTGCTGTCGTTTTTTTTTACTTTTTATACCTTATCCAAATTTCTGGGAACAGAGTGGACAGGAACTGGCCGCCAAGCCAATCCGGGTACAAATATTTCCCCGGCACTCGGTGGATACAAAGCGGCCAGCAAAACTTGCGCGGACATTAAGCACCGGTCCGCGTAACTGCTCTGCGTCAGCGACACCTCGTTCCTGTAGTTGCTTCCAATTACCATTCCATATTCATCACGAATCCATCGGCCAACGTTGTACATTCGTAACATCCCCGCCTGCATATAACGTGGAACGCTTGTACGATTGTGTTGGGAATTTTTACAAGTACAATCGATAGGTATGTATACCGTGATTTCAATTTGATTTTATAACCTTGGTCAAAGCGCCCCAGCCTCCTTGCCATTTGTAACTCCGATACGGGTCGTTTGGGTATGTTTCCGTGGGAGTGCGATCTCCGTGGCGAAAAACCTGCCGGGGCCGTTAACGAGTTATCGGAATTAATCGGTAGATGGTGCAACGATAATACACCGGTCGCTGGAATGGTATACTTACGAATATCACTTGCTGTATCGTTGCCCGATCGTGATTTACTCCGATTTGCGCGGCCGCGAATGCAGCGTACGCAAACAGTACAGAACCGACAAGGACGCCAAGCATCATCACCGTTAGACGGGTACTCACATTGCTTCGCTGGCGATCGTTGCTCGATCTCCGTTCGTTTCCTCCGTTCATTTTATCTATACGTAACTATATATATATATATAGTCGACGTTCGAAGTCGACGTTCGGTCCCCGTTTCAGGCGCTTATCGTTAGTTAAATATACGCCACTATGTTTCAATCGCTTGTTTTAAAGGGCAGCCAAGATCGTATCCGAGATCGTAAATAATCTGACGTTATATTCTATCGACTGGTCTAACAATAATTAAGATACGGCCTCTGTGCGTTGCTTTTGCCCGCGTCGATCAGTCCTCGCTACTGTCTCTACTGAATGTCGAACGTCGTGAAGCAACACGTGCGAGCATACGCGTTTGCGACGTTTCGGTGACAGTATCGAAGGCTGCGCGTGCACATGGAGGAAACGACGACGAGGGAGGTATATCGTTGATCGAGGTGCGGCGATTGCTCGACGACTAAATGCACCATAAAATTAACTAGCCGCGTAACGGGATTCGATACCGCGGCGAGCCGACGGGCTGTTGCATTTTGTGGCGACAGCGCTTTGAAAAGCGCGTATCATGTATATCGGTAGAAACATTGTGCAATGTATCGGCATATTTCCGTCATGGGTATTGTATGCGACACGAGAGTGCGCTCTTATCGCGTGTGATACACGCAATAGGGCGGCGCGACAAAATGAAATCGCGGGAATGGCGAAATACGGACAGTGACGAACAGCTGGGGGAAAATTTCAATTTCAACGAAAATGTTCCCCAGAGGTTTCGAGGATTTCCCAGTTCGATTCAATCGGGGCCCGTTAACGCACAATTTGTCGCGCCGATGTTGCACAGGGAGCCATAAATTACTGGACGGTGTGTGCAAGTTAATGTAAGTAGGTAACGTTTATTCGCATTCATTTACAGGTATTGTACACAGATATACCGTAAAGTATGGACCGCGTGCAGCTTTTGCGTCGCCTTTTAATCACATTCGGTCGTTCACGCCAAAGGAAAGGGAACGATAACAGAAATGGTCTAATCAATAAATAAATAAATAAACAAACAAATAAATAAACAACAAACAAATAAATAAATCTAGGAACGAAGAGATCAATAGACCATCAACGACCATCTGTATACGTATAACGGTACGATGTTTAAGTTGCACACTTCTCGAATTTTCATTCATGATTTTGCATTGCCGACCGTGCACCATCATAGACCATACTATCGTTTCGTAAGCACCTGGTGCTCGACAAGTGATCTCCGCGTGGAAAATATTGTCGGCCCAACGGTGTAATCGATCGTATCGCTATTGGCCACTCACGTATGTCCATCGTACCGTATTCTCGTCGTTTCGCGAACCTAACTTCTTTCGTTATCAGTGCGTATGCAGGAATGTGTAGGGGTGCATGCATAATATCGTTTTACCGTAGCGCTAAAACTGCGAACAGATCGTGGCAGGCTACGCCCTATCGTTTCGAAGTTTTGAAAAAGGAACGGGGACAGGAAGATACGGTGAATGGAAGTGAAACGATACGGCGAGGTGCGATAATGAACGAAAGGTTCACAATTAATTTGGGGGCCTATGGGAACTAGACACGCGAGGCATCATAGAAGTAGATTCGATTTACGACCTCGATCAAGGCGGACGATGCAGGTTTCGCATCGTCGAATTGGTAGGGACAAAGAACACAAAAAACAATCGCCGCGCACGAACTAACGAATGGACGTATGGACGAATGGACGAGTGTAATTAAACATTTACGAAGAAGAGGCTTAAAGTCGAAATCAAGCGGGCCAGCTTCACGTGGCCTAGGGTTGCTCGGAACGACGTCGACGACCTGGTCCACCCGCGTAATTTGCCGCCGCTAATCCCATCAGATGTTTCGCAGCTTGCGACCCACTGAATCCACGACTCAAACCCAAGTCCAATCCACGTTTAGCGCTGAAAAAAAGGACGCCGCACGCAACAAGTTACGCCTGCACGGTGAACGCGTTCTTCGATAGTTGTTCCTCAATAGTTCCTTACTTTTCAACCTCTGGATTGCGCATTATGGTGTGACCGAGGCGTGTAATTATCTCCATCAGTGCCTCCGGATCTTCTTCGTCGAATTGGCCCCAATACCCCTGTTGCCTGCAACGGAAAACCTTGTTTCCGGCAAGAACGTTTGCAGAGGTCTCGCGAATCTTGCCTCGTTGCCGATTGCTCGAGACATTCATCTCAATTTTTAAACATCGCGAACACCACGCCGCTCGACGACCCGCTGTCCGATTGTCACGCATATACGACTTGAGCCGTACACATACGGACGATCGTAATAAAACAGAAGAACCGCGAACAACGGCAGTCCCTTCGCTTTTGCGTACAGGGGCGAGGAATCGTTTCCGATCTCTCTCTCATTAAACGACGGCTCGTCGAACACAGAACTGGGTTAAACTTTCTGACGTTAACAGATGCGCCTTCGCGCTCGCTCCGTGCGATTCCTATTCCTCCGCGAGTACAATACAATTTACACCGATTTTTTTTTTTTGTACGTTTCTACGTTTCCCTGCACCGCGTGCTTCCTCCCGTTTCGTTTCGCCTCCAACATGGACCGTCTATATATACACCGCGACACGCGACGCGGAAACGAAAGGGTTGAACGTGCGGGAAAAACTTACGGTGCCGCGTGGGCCGGAAAATTCGATGACACGAAAAGGCCGACGACCATCAGAAGTATGCAGAACGGTAGCATCCCTTGCTGCATCTTCGAGGAATGTTCGCTTCTGATCTGGAATGAAACGTGAAACGCAATTTGAGATTGCCAGCCAGAGTTCTTTCGCCGCGAAATCAACTGGAACGAAGGTGAAACGTATGCAATTTGCATAAATAAATGCAAGTCGACACGGCTAAGACGATTTCGCGTGTCTTCTGCGATTGAAGGCGCAAATGGGATCGCATAGTTCTTGCAAAAAGACGCAAGAGGCGAGGAAAAGGGCGAGACAGGGGGGAAATCAGAGAGCGGGGAAAACAAGTACAAGGAAGAGGAAAAACTGTACGAGTCGTTTCATTCCCGGTTGTCTCGCGTCGGAGGGAACTCGAACCGACTAACAAACTATTCAAGTCGCAATCTAGGGTGCAAGACCGATCGCGGCCAAGTGCTCTAATTGTGAGAGAAAGTCTGCGCATTGTATTCCTACGGTTTGCAACGAACCGCCGCGCAAACAGCGACGAAACGTTCCTTCGGAGCACAACGGGGAGGTTGTGCGCGAATCGTTCGTTTCTCCCTTCTTCGAGACCGGATCGGGACTCGTCCACCATTATCGTTCGTTTTCCGCGGATATTTCATTTTCAGGCCGATGCCGCGTCTCAGATTATAACGACGCTTTCCAATTCCTATTGGCGTCGATGTGCGTTCAATTAGTATTTTATTGGAAGGCAATCACGGGCTGCTTTGAGCGTGCCGAACAGCCGTGACGCGGGATAATTGGATTCAGCGCTTCCGATAATTGATGCTGACGATACGTTTTCACGCGTACACTTACAGTCGTTTAGAAGAATTCGATACCCAGATATAGGTATACTTTGCTTTCAATTGTCAGCCACATACCTCGCCCTCTTCTACTTCTCCGATTGCTTATTAAATCCGCTATCCGGCTAATTGATTCACTCGCCGCGATTGCACGGCCGCGCGTATGATTCGTCCCGAATAGGTGTAAGCAGTGTCCTCCCGATTAAATCAGTATCCGTTTGTTCGACGGGCGGCGGAAAATTGTCGGATTCGATCGCGAATTGAAAATTATCAATCGGAACGGACGACGGGGCTCGATCGAATTGTAGCCGGCCGCCGACGATCGGCGTTAAGGAAGGCGAGGAAAAAGAGGAGCTTGAAAAAGATTATCGGAGAGGGCAGACACGCCCGAACAAGCAGAAACTTCATCTCGAACCATGGTAACCGTCCTCCAACGTAACTTCCTCCTCATCCGTTCCTCGTTCTCGCGTCTTCCGCCTTCCGTTCTCCATTTAACGACCGGGAAACGATGTAGGCGCTCGCGACGAAACGAAGTACGCCCGCTCGGGCATGAAAATCCAGGCGGTATAACAGCTGTGCATCACACTCTTTATTAAATCGTGCCTCCCGGTACAGTAACTGATGTCGACCGGAAAATGAAACGGCAACGGTGATCGATGGCGAATCGTTGGCAAAGTGGAGGTTAACGATACGCGTTTATTGGCGGCTGTTTAACAGCGACGTTCACGTACCCGTCGATGTCGAAAGGTAACGCGTTAACGAGGAAACCTACGTATATACGCGTCGGTGCTCCGTTTCATCGTGACTTGGAAAAACAAGTGGGGCTTTGCTACGTGCTCGCTGAAAAGCCACGGGAAACTGTCACGGAAGAATTAAATACAGCGAAACGTTGCTACAGAGACGTATTGTGCGCACAATTACGAAAGGAAAAGTTGACGGGTGTGCGATACCATAATTCACCCCCAGAGCAACCGATAGACTGTCGCACTATTCAAATATGACACGTTATATTAGGCACACGTGCATTAAATAGATACATATAATTGTAATCTTGTCTGATTAAAAGTGATCATAAATTGCTACAACGACAGCTATATGTTAATTATTTGAAAGCAGGAAATCCGAAACAAGTTATTTTGACATCCTTCGTACTTCTAGCGTTAAGAGACTATCGACGCGACGTTGCTCGTTTGGGATGTCAAAAGCTTCGATAAAATACTGCTTTGTCCTTTCTTTTTTCCACAAATACGGTAGAGACACGATAATAGAAAAACCTGTCCCGGGTCGTGTACAGAGTTGGCCAGGTTGCGTTCATTAAGGGGCAGATTTATAAGCGGTGTATTGGGCGTCACGGACAGGTGGTTGCACTTACCCCTTGACTCGCGACGACAGCGTAACAAAGCACTCTGTGGTTTTGCAGCTCCCGTGGACGATTCCTGTAATGACTGCTTCCTCGACGACGAAGCTGTGTGGTCTGCGAACGCGGGTCCTCCGCCGATGGTTTATATAATCCCGCGACTTTGCGGCACTCATTTCACCCCCATCCCCACCCCGTAATACCCCTAAAGAATCTCGACCAATGAAACGGACCCCCGTTCAACCCCATTCGAGCTTCCTACCAACGTTCCCCTACATCGTTCCACTAACCACCAACGAGGACGACGCGAAGATGCCCGCGCGCACTGCCATCGCCGATTCTACACTCTGTATCCTCTCTTCTCTTCTCTTCTCTTCCTTCGTTCCCTTCTTTTTATGTCGTTCCCTTCTTTGCCACACTCTTTCGCTTTGTCCGACGACAGAATACACCAAACGAAAGTCAACCGTTCATCGTGCTTACCTGTATATCTCCTGTCGCGTCTCCCCTTTTAGTTCTTCTTCTTCTTCGTCTCGTCGTTCCATTGTAACCCTCCGTTCGGTCCAGAGAAATTGGTACGAAGGAGTGGGCCGGCTCGAACGCCCACCGTTCGGGACGAGAAAATTGGGAAAGGAGAAACTTCGTATTTCTTCAGGACATATTAATAATTAATTAATGGCAGTTTGAACAGTACTTTTCACGCCCGGCAGAAGCAAGCGGATCTCGTCCAAAGGATCCGCGCCGGCCTAAAGCATCGTCGAGTTCGCGGCAAATACAATCACCCTCGTCATTATCCCCGTGTTCGGTCTAATCTCGCGTCTTCGATGATTCTGGCATCGCAAGAGAAGTATCGCTGGACACGAGAGGAACGTCGACGGTAGCTTCTATCCTCCCTTTATCATCCTCGGCCGCCTGATCGTACGGGTTAGAATACGGGAACTCCTCGCCCCGATTGCTATATAAATATATTGTTACGGCAAATACTTCGAACCCTCCGGCTCGTCTTGGAGATAGAAATCGTCGAAGGCAAAGCTAGTGGTAACCGCCCTTCCTTGGAATGGATGAGCAAGGCAACGGCTCCTCGAAACCTATCCAGCCTGGCGTAAGCAGTTTTTCGCGTGCTAAAAGATTCGGGGATAAGACGCGACAAGATTTTCTCATTCGCTTTTTCCCTCGTTTCCTCGTTACTTCGTTTGTTCCCACCTTCGTCTCGCCTCTTCCACTTTCCGCCCGTTGGGACACGTTTCGCCCCGTCCTCCCGTATCGTTATTCTCGTTCTTCCGATCGTCGTTATTGCCGCTCGCCGCGGCGCCTATAGCTTCGTCCCTTTCGCAGGGCGCCGTTTCACCATTGTCGGTCGGCATGCAAATCACCTAATAGCTCATTTTAATAATGTCCCTGAAACGGTGCTGCTTGGGCGATACAAATGGCCGTTTCGCGAGCTGTAACGCGTTATGAAAGGGCGGATAAATTGACGATATTAGATCAGGACAGCGGCATATGAAGCATGTTCTGGGGCGGACAACGTTATGGATGGTCGTTCGGGAATTTCAACTTCGACAATTCTTTTTATTACGGGCAACTGGTGGCGGCAAAATGTGAGAAGAACGAAAGGGGAATAGGAAGTTGACGAGTGTAAAGGAAGGTAGAAAGACGAGAGAAACGGGGAAGCAGGGCGGGTGAGAGAGAGAGAGTAAGAGAGTGGGAGAGAAGGGAGGGAGAATTCACTTATTAGTCGTTTCCGATTGTATAAATGGGTTTAAACTGCGATGCACGCCGCAGCGATGGTCGTCTTTTGGAAGGCGTTCGATTTATCGATTAGCAATTTGCACGTCGGTTTGCTCGCCAGAAAGGGGATGTAAAAAGAAGATG
Organism: Nomada goodeniana; assembly: GCA_963969485.1. Taxonomy (NCBI): domain Eukaryota; kingdom Metazoa; phylum Arthropoda; class Insecta; order Hymenoptera; family Apidae; genus Nomada; species Nomada goodeniana. The sequence goes on along the minus strand of OZ018301.1, from coordinate 3,192,639 downwards.
TAACAACGAGGTTACGATTAAGTCGAGGACGCGTGGAAGATACGAACGGTCCCCAGATTATTGTTCGAAATCGACCTCATCGGGAATTTGAAAATACGAAGGACTGCGTTCTTCTGCGCGTATTGGCGAAAATTGGCTAGCTCTATTTCTTTCCCGTGTAGCGCGCCGTTCACCTGCCCCCGATAAGCGTTCCTTCGCGGCAAGGACTTCGTTCACGAGTTCGAATCTCTCGGAACGGGTCGAAGCGTCGGAGGGAACGGTGTCCTTAGGCGTTAAAACGAAATAACTCCCTCGATTTTATGGGATATTTGTCGAGACATAAACCACAAATCAATCCGATACGGTCAGTGTGCGCGTTCGATTCTACCCGATCGCACGAAACGACGATCCTGCGGCACAGACGCCGAAGTCAACGCGCCCTGCGAAAACGTGCGAACAAATTCGTCGTTCCTGCGGTTCAACAAATTGTCGGAGCGGGACCATTGTTTCGTTTCGTCGGTACGCTTGAGTCGCGCATGCATGTGTGTTAAATTCAGCGTATCGTCGGGGCAGGTGCGAAAAGGCATCCGCGAGGCGACTCTGAAAGAGATATCCTTTAGCGTGGAACAAAGGGGCGCGGGTAAAGGAGAAGAGAAAGCTTTCGAAGCGATTGTAAGCTCGTGGAAATCTCGGCCGCTATTGTAGCGGCAACAAGTAGGTGCGAGACAATGTTAACGACGTACATACTAGTATATATTTCAGTTTCGTTGCAGTTATGCAGCAACAGAATCCAGCCCGACCTCACCCATCGTTTGCCCCATGCAGGCAAATCGAAGATTCAGCGTCGCGCAACATCGTCCTGGTATAAACGACCATAATGACGATCTCTGTCTCTGGGGTATAGAACGTCGATCTAACGATTTTCCAAGGATTTCTGCATCGTGGGGGAAACTAGTCGATGCCAAAGTTACGGTAGCCGCGTAAACGTTCGGCGATTAGTTCGTCCTCGGTTCTAAACTTCGTCCCTGATCTGCGCTGCTACGCGTATCGCGTATTACAAGTTTGGCCAGCTTCTTTCTTGAGAGGGACGACACATGTATGTATCTGGCGCACTTACGTTAACCGCGATGCAGCTGTACCCGACTCGTATTCAGATTTCATTGCAATTAGAATTTATGGTTTTTGTACTTGGCCGAGCGTACAAGATCGGACCCAGTCGAACGAAAACGAAAGAAAATCGACTAGTTGGATGCGCGCGTGTCTCGGTGCTAAATACAGGTCACTGTTAAAAATGAATAGCATGAAAAGTCGAATTGATTGGCGACGAGGATGAGAGAGTTCTTGATAGTTCCAGTGGCAGATCGTGCCGCATATTTTAATGTCGATCACGTTACATACCGACAGATATTCCTCTGTACGTGGAGGCACGCGTTAACATTCGACGACCCGAGAGCCTTTTAAAAATTATGATCCTTCCACCCCGGGAAGCGTTAACGTTTTAACAGAATTTCAAGCTGGTCTATTCCGCTCGAAGGAAAATCGATTACGTGTTATCCGTTATTCGCTGCGGAGATGAGAATTAATGTTTCGTCGCGAAAAAATACGCTGGAATCGGTTGAATGCTCTTTTCCCGTATAATATTCGGTCATCTTATAAGCCATAACGTTTACCCAACGTTAACCTTTGCTGTGAAATATTAATATATACATTCATGTTTAATCGCCGACGTATCGATTACAATTTTTGATATCCCCCTCTCTCGCTTCGGCTAATTTGTATTGCTTTTGGTGAAACAGGGGCTTTAACGAAAACTCTTTCGCTTATGCTTCTAGTTTCGTCATAAGTATGAGGTTGTAAATTTTAATTACAACATTTTTGTATCTCGTATCTTCATTAATTAATTTAAATAAAATCTTCAATAAAAGGAATTCCACTGCTCTTTTTATTTTCACGCCTTAACAATCCCCGGAAAGACCTAATCCAATTCCGTAAACAAGTACTACCGTGCAGGAACTTTAAATGCAAAGTTCACAAGCGGGGAACTTCTGAAAACGATCCAATACGTTTTTAACGCGGGCAGCAGGAAATTTTTCGAAGCAACATCATTCCCAAAGTCTTCAATTATTGCAAAATTGGCTGACAGAAGTCCCGAAATTTAAGCGCTCGGAAATTCCTGGAACGTCACGCCATTTCCAAGAATTGCTGCTATCGAATACCTCCTCGCATATCACATTCTCCTGATACAAATCCACGATTTTCGGCAGATATTTTTGCCAGAAAACCAGAAATTTTAGAGCTCGGAAATTCCTCAATGTCAATGCGCCTCCTCTCTTTGGCTGCGAAACCTGCACACACAAAAAATATATTAGTATGTAACAGGAGAGCGATAGATTGTTAAGGGATATATCGAGTAAAAAGAAAGAGTGGAGGGCCAAACAAGAAGCATAAGGGAAAGAGAGCTTTATTTGAAAAGGTGTGGCATGAGGGGTGGATGGTCGTTCTAAAATAGGAGCAGGTCGTTCCTCGAATCGGGACCTTTAATTTAAGACGTCGTTGATTAAAATCGGCCGAGTAGAACGCGAGATTATTGAATTTGTTTAAAGAAATGATAAACAAATGCGATTACATCGATTTGTGGGCGAGCTGCGACAACGAATAAGAATAAGCTACCATCTCCATTAGGGGTGAACGTTATGCCAGCTGAAGTTCATTTTTTATAAACAATTAAACAATTCAAATTATTATTACGGCACACTGCTTATAGTGACAGCAAGGGGGGATTTTTCGCGTGTAGCTTAATCGATTCCCTTTCATTTAACACCCAATGTATTAAAAAATAACCACAGGAGCCGAGAGAACTATTTTTAAAAATTTGATCGGTAACGTCGTGTGTTACATGGAAATGGTAATGGCGTACAGTGCCCCTCGGACAGTCGATAATCAGACACGTGGCGCCATCTCGCGTTTGCGGCCTTTTTCGCAATTTGCCGCGGCTTCAAAACCGAATTCCTGGATAACATCGTTAATTTAAAGAATTCTGTTTTTCTCGGCTTCTACTGCGTATTTCTTAACCGGACTTGTCTTAAATTTTCTCAACTTTGATCAAGTAAACTAAACAACGTAATCGTATATTAAAATACGATTTTAATCCTAATAAACATCATTTAACAATGCATATTATGAATATTACTGCCTTAACGAGGAATACGACTACAACACCATTGGTGGTGTGAATGGCAATTAAGAAGTGAAAGTAATTTCTCCAATGATATATAACTGCATATCTTTATCTCATCTATCGTTGTTTATTCTTGGTCCAAAATTCAAAACAATACTGTGAAGAAATGTTATCGTACATTTTCATGTTCTTGTTAAAGTTTATTTCAAATGTAAAATTAAACTGTGAATAAAAAAATGACGTGCTTATCGGCTGTTTAATATTACAAATAATCTTGACTGCAAAATCTCTTGTAATTCATCTGTGTTATTACTATCGTAGGTTTGTTTGATTAAAATGATTCACTGGAGATATGACGTACAAAAATATGGGGTCTATAACCTAAAAATTGCCATTCGCAATGAATAGTAGATAGGGAAATATTATGTAGATAAAAAACCTATCACAATGTACAATGTTTATGAGCAGTTAACCATTAAAGATATAGCAAATTTAATTGCTTCTGGAGCTATAATATTTGGTGGAATTATTCCATATGTACCGCAATATAGAGAAATTAAAAAAAGTGATAATGCAGAAGGATTTTCACTTTATGTATGTCTGGCTCTTTTGGTAGCCAATACATTACGTATTTTCTTCTGGTTTGTACATCCACATATATCATACATGTCTATTTTTATTTAAATCGAGTGGTTTTAACATATATATACATTTTTTTTTACAGGTTTGGAAAGCATTATGAAATACCTCTTTTACTACAAAGTATATTTATGATTTTTACTATGTTCATAATGATTAAACTATGTATAAATGTACAAAATAGGAATCAAGTAATAAAAGTTAAAGAACGTGTATTTTTAGGTAAGTTGGACTTTTTTGAAGTATACATATATTGAATATAACAATTATAATACTGTGCTCCAAATTTCATGTTACATCTTTTTTCAACAGATTTTGATACCAAATTTTTTTGGAAATGGACGAATTTCAGGTCCTATTTAGACTTTATGCTACTATTTGCAACATTAGTAGGTGTTCTAACATATTTGTTAATAGATATACCAATATTTGTTGAAACAATAGGATTGCTAGCAGTATTAACAGAGGCTATGCTTGGAATACCTCAGTTTCTTCGCAATTTTTTTAATAAATCTACCAGTGGAATGAGGTATAAAGTTACTATAATAATATAAATATCGAATAATATTAATGTATTAATATACTTTTCATTATGGTTTCAGTATTTTAATGATTGCAATGTGGACATTAGGCGATGCATTTAAAACCTGTTATTTTATTGTAAGAGGAGCACCGATACAATTCGAAGTTTGCGGTACTCTTCAAGTTATAATTGACATTGCAATCTTGATACAGGTATTCGTTTATCAAAATAGTGCATCGGTGCATACAAGAGTTCCAGTACGAGTTGACTGAATGTCTATTTTTTATACATATCCATGTGAATAGGATAAAGTACTCTTTACATTGCTTTTATGAATTACCAAGTATATCTATCCCGTAGATAAATATTTATATGTATATACAAACAATTGTACAAAAACGTCAGACAGAATGCACAATGTAACATACATAATCATATCTACTACTACTTCTCATCTTCGCTAGAAAAATAAATGTGAACCATATTTTTTTAAATAGCATTCAATCTTCTATACAATTTAATTTGTATTAGACATATATGTACAAATCTATGAAATAAAATTTTTTTAATATTCTGCAAATGACTCATTTTCCAACAGAACAATACTTCTTTTATTATAATATATTTTTTATAACTTTTTCATAAATTTGATCTACTCATACGTAATTCTAATATAGGAACTTTTAGAGTTCATACTATGTATCTCACACTGACTGATTGCAATACCTTCCAGCATCAACTTACTAGTTTTTTGAACGCAATCGAAAAATGATGTAGAGACATTAATGTGTTTCGTATATACGATAAACGCATGTTCAATTAAAGTAAAATTGTTGATATAAAATTTCGCCGTTACTATTTATTTCAATTAGTACTACGTAATATTTGTAATAGAGTTATAAAATATATCGACTTCGTTCACAGGTAATTCTTTCTAACATTTGTTATACGAAACCCTAATATTTGTGACACTGGTATAGAAAAACCATTTTATTAATTGTAAAAGGGCATGCATAGGTACTAATAGGTATTTATTATACGTACTTCGTTGCTTACGAAATTGAAAAATTTTTATATTGGTAATTGAAATCGGTTAACCTAAGAATTTATATTAATACTTTTTGCATTACTTTATAAACGATTCTATTGATTGTTACACTGTTAAAAAATTTTCAAATTGGATCGATTACGTTAAAAGTATCGTACCTTACAAAATAATATTGACGTTCACATTTTCATTTCAATTACAAGGAATTAAACGTTGTAATGGGAGAAGAAAGCAAGTGGAAAGATTGGAAGCCTTTTATTTCTGGAGGTTTAGCATCAATAGTTGCGGAATTGGGTATGAGATATTAAATTGTAATAACTCAATTTCGGGAGTTTATTTATTAATAGATTATTTCATTCATCGTCTTCATAAATATGCTTTCGATTAGGTACCTTTCCTTTAGATACAACAAAAACACGTCTGCAAATCCAAGGGCAAAAGTTTGATCAAAGATATGCTCATTTAAAGTATTCGGGCATGGTCGACGCTTTGTTTCAAATATCACGACAAGAAGGGTTCAAAGCTTTATATTCTGGGTAAACACGATTAATATATAATAATGGCTACTTGATTATTTACATGGTCTTTTCTCCTTTTTAGTTCCATTAAAATTGACAAGTACACGCATCAATGACAGTAAAGTTGTATTATTAATCTAAATAATTCTTCTTATATAGCATTAGCCCAGCTATATTAAGACAAGCTACTTACGGAACTATAAAATTTGGCACCTATTATTCTCTGAAACAAGCAGCAAAAGATAAATGGGAAGCGGACGATTTAGTTGTTATAAATGTTGTATGCGCTGCTTTAGCTGGGGCGATATCAAGTGCTATAGCCAATCCTACGGATGTAGTAAAGGTTCGAATGCAAGTAACCGGCACTAGCTCAAATTTATCGTTATTTGGTTGCTTTCAAGATGTATATAGACACGAAGGTATTCGCGGTTTATGGAGGGTATGTATGATAAAATAACAATATCTTCCTTATAAGATCTTTGGGTATATGTTACAATAATTATAGCTGTAAAAATAATTTTTCGTACAAATTTTGTATATAGGGTGTGGGACCTACTGCTCAAAGAGCAGCAATAATTGCTGCTGTAGAATTACCTATGTATGATTATAGTAAAAAGCAGTTTTTGACTTTACTAGGAGATAGTGTTAGCAACCATTTTGTGTAAGTCAATTGTATTTGTATTCAATTACGTGTTATCCTTAGTGTCATAAATGTAGATATAAATATGTGGAATCAAAAAATTCGTTTTTTTACAAAATGAAGTGTTACATGAAGAAAAAAAAAGAATTTTCTATTTCCAATTTATACTTACTAACGGAAACACCCTGTATAAAAAGCCCAAAGGAATTTTGAATTTTGTACAAATTCGTGTTTCGTTCTATACTAGTACCAACATAATATATTAACCCTTATCCGGGCTGTTTCTATACTTCGTATAACTGATTTATTACAGTGTTATCTTACTAACATATGTCCGATAGTGGTTCGAAGACTTACAGATTTCATGTGTTCTTGTACGTGATGTCTTGTGAGTATATCACAAAGAAAGAAAAATTATATGTTACAATTTTCTTTTTCTTGCACCAGAACTGTTTACAGAGTGTTCTTAAATATTTTGTATCTTCCAATTTCATATTTCTTCATTTGTACAATAAGCATAATTAACATGTGAAAAATAGGTATCTTCATTTTTTAATTTTATTACAGTATGTTATTTTTTTATATTTAGTGCAGTCAAAAAAATATTTCCATAAGCAGCTGTTGAGCAGTTAAATTTCATGATAAATTTAATGTAAATAACAACTACAGTCATAATAAATTTTAAGTAAAACAATTTGTGTAGAAGAATATTAATAGTGTAATGGTTTCATACTTATTCAGAAAGGAAGTAATATTTTTCTAAGAGCGAAAAATTTTATTTCCAGGTTCTTTCACACTGTGGTGCACATGGGCACATGCAGTACGTGGACATTGAGATGACCACAGAGAATCAAAACGGAAGTTGTGTTTAATGTTTCGTACATATAAATGATTGAAAACTGTTATCCAGATGACTAAACAATCTTGTCGATGAATTGCATCATGAATTGTTTTGGTTAGCATTTTACTAAACTTGAAATAATTTTATTGAAAAATATAGCAAAATTTTGATGTTTCTTTATCTTGCTTTTCTTTTTGCTTAAAATATTTTTCTTTTTTATATAGAGAACACTGTACAGGTTTTTTTTCGTGTAAATTGTTTTATATAATATCGCAGACATCACAATGTACATATCAATTATACAATACAGTACCTGGATAAGGGTTGTGTTAAAGCATAGCAAATGAAATAATATTGACATTGTAGAGAAAAAAAGATACCAAGCGTGACAATGTTCATACGAAACGATTTTCCATAACTAGTATTAAATGTAGGAAATATATTTGTATATGTATGTCTATATAACAAATGTATTCCAGGTCCAGTTTTATAGCTAGTATGGGAAGTGCGGTAGCTTCTACCCCTTTAGATGTCGTTCGTGTAAGTACGAGCAATAGAATAGTTCGCTGTCTGCATTCTATCACTTAGATTATAATGTAATTGCAGACTCGCTTAATGAATCAAAGGAGGACGCGTACTACAAGCGGCGCCTTGGCGCCACATATTTATAACGGTAGTATAGATTGTTTTATGCAGGTATGTGATATTGAATGTTAACAAGGAAAGGTCGAGATCAGTCAGTCTCCGATTTGGATAAAACTTTGAGACAGCACCTCAGGAATTTAACTTTGGAGGATGTTTTCGCCTCTTAAGCTTGAATTATCGCAGTTAACAAAAAATACGTATCTAATATCTTGAACCGTTCTTTAAGCCTACACAGTTTAATAAAAATTGGAGTGTGACTGTTCGTAGCCTCTCCTTGTATGTGCATATCTTTTTCTTTTTATTTATTCTAACTTTTGCATCTTTTGTTTTGATAGACTTTTAGAAACGAGGGATTCCTGGCCTTATATAAAGGTTTTGTACCTACTTGGTTCAGAATGGGACCATGGAACATGATATTTTTTATGACGTACGAGCAGTTAAAGTAAACTGAATCATTCACATTTGTCACAACGTGATCAAATTACGAACAGAAGGAATGTGTGTATGTGTGTGTGTGTGTATTTGTGTATTTGTGATAAAACAGTGGGTAGTAACAACAATTGATTTAGATATACCCGAAAGAAACTATAAAGAAAGTATACCAAAAATAAATAAAATTTATTTTCCTTGATGGTACGATCGCTAATGAAAGTATTAATAGTAAAGAATATGAAATGTATGGGGGGAAGAAAAGAATTTTTAGTGAATATTTATCTTGGCTTATAAAAATCTTTATAAACTAGCTAACGCTTAACTTCTACATCATTTTGTTTGGTTCCACATGATCTTTTTATTTTCATTAAAGTGCCCTGCATTCTAATGTAATAGAAAATCGTCGCGTAATTTTTACATTTTTTATGTTTATATTTACATTATTCCCTAAAACGACAGAACTGATTATTAGAATATATGAAACTCACCCAAAGAATCTCACTCCATATCATTTGACGTACAAACGAACATAATGATTAATTGTAGTTCGATCTTCGCGAAGAAACAGTATTTTTAGTTTATTTGACGTGTATATTTGACAGTTTCTTTTTTTTCTTATAATGCATTAGAAATGCATAACGGTGTAACAAAAATGATACTAAGATATTCTAAATGTATAACACATGTTAGACTATTAATGAATATTGCAACAATTTAAAATGAATACAGCGTGTGTGTTTTACTTACTACTTTTTTTGTTCCGCAATATTTACTGAGTTAAGAAGTTTTACTATAAAACGATAGTTCAACTTACGCCCCAACTCATTTTTCATACAGAATGTAGATACTGTAGTAAGAAGGATTATACATTTTTACAATTCCATACGATTATTTTTCTATCCTTTCCACCGCTTAAAACGATGTTATTTTCGGTTGATACTGATAATGCATTGATTGGTCCTGAAAACAATTGTTTGTTAAGTAGAAGAAATTGAATGTAAGTAAAAGCCTTTTGGTATTCGACATAATAATGTAAATATAAGCAATAATGTAATATATACTGTACGTACCATCATGGCAATGTATTTGTGTAATAAAAGTTGCACCTTGACAGTTCCATACATTAATATTTCCATTGTCATCCCCTATTAATAGAAATGTCTTATACCACGTTAAAGTTAAAGGTTCGTGCTCTATAGTTGTTCGATAAGTCTGGGTACTTGTATGCACATCAACTATATTTAATACTTTGTCTTCTGCGCATGATATTATACTTTTTCCTTCTTGATCAAATGCGGTTGCATTTACTTTAGAAGTATGCGCTGTACGAGGTACAAAGAACATTTTTACTTTACGAGATAAATTATACAATTTTTTATAAACGTACCTTTTACAGTAAACTGTAAATTATAGGTATCCATATTCCATAAAAAAATTTCTCCATCTCCTGTACCAGAGACCAACATCGTTTCGTCCCTATAAATATCTTTATGGTGAAAATTTGAATTAACATAATATACTTCATTTACGCGCTAATAAATTGGAAAATTCGGGGTACCTTGATATACTAATACAAGTTACTTTCGAATCATGATCTAACTGTGCAATAAGGCATTTGGTAGGTTTAATTTTTGTCCCAGAAGTGTAGCTTTGCCAAACTTTTGCTGTACAGTCCCATGAACCAGAAATAATAATCTGGCGTGTGGAACTAAATGCTAAACAAGTAACAGCATCCTCATGTCCTTGCAATACATCTATTACTCTACCGAACTCAATGTCGTAAAATATTCTACAAGATAATGAAAATTAATAGGCGAAAGACAAATAAAAACGTAGGAAAATTCCATTCTAAATATGCTTACAAGGAATTGTCCCAGGAACCGGCAACTAATATGTTACGATGAAGAGACGTATAGTACGATATACAAGAAGACAGTGGTAACGACGATAAGGATATGCTACGAGTTAGCTTTCTATTTTTTATGCTATACAATTTAAGCAAACCATCCTGGCCAACAGATATTACTTCATCAATATCCTCCTTATTCGTTATAGTAATACTGCTTACACTTTCTTTATGCGATTGAAATATTATTAATTCAACTAGTTCAAATAGTTTCTCAATGGGATTTTCTTGGTCTTCTGGAATGAATTGTTCGATTATGAACCAATAAATGTATGTTTTACCAAAACTCAATGTATAAATTATCAATAACATGTATCGCACCTATCTCGCTCTGAACCGACATTAAAACAGTTTCGGGATGCAACGTATCTGGCACAGGTAGCGAACGTTTAGGGTGCGGTAGAGTAAAAATTTGTTTCGGTATCTGACCAAATTCCATAATTTGTACCTCTAAGCCGTGTCTATCATTAGCATCGCGAATAGTATCTAGATCGACTGCTCCTTCGTAGCATAAGTGAAAAAATACTGAAATGCAACGTCGTTACAAATACATATTACCTATGCGAAGAACAGGGATTGCAGTTAAATATGAGTTTACCATTATTCGCCTTTTCTGCTTCAGTTCCTCTTTGTTTGAACCCAAAAATTAAGTCAATCCAATGATGAAGATTTTGCGAAACATAATCACTTTCTAATGCGTCTCTTAAGACTTGTACAAAATGAGCAGGACCTACAATTTCAGAATAAATTTGTATTAATTGTGATATACTGATTACCTTCGAGATTTACACTTACGTACCATTGGCCCACGGTGGTAATTGTACATCGCCTATTTTCGTGCCATCGTATCGATAACCAAAATCAATACCATAGCTATTTACTAAAAAGTCGCCATTATTCTTCGTGTCGTAAAACTCCGGGACCAGTTCTTTAAAGTCAGACATGTTCACCAAAACATTTTTCCATACGTCAGCTACGCTGTTAGGTGTTTTTGTTGATAAGAGTGAAACAAAAAATCGATTCTGCAGAGTAATTATGTATTTTTTTACAGTATAAAAAGCAATTACCATAAAATGTTGCCTCGTCTGTGCGATTCAAAATTTTATTCATACAAAATGTATATTTATTTATCACAATTACTAAACTGAACGACACATACTTTTCTTCTGTACTTTCATGAATCTATATCCTGTATATACATATACCACCGCATTAGCATATAGTGTTATTTAAAATCTTACCTATTAAACATTCTATCTGGATGATCGAATCGCCCATTTTGCAAACAAAGCATATACTGTGGATACTTTCGTACTAAATAAAATAGTACAAATCCGGGTGCGCTATAATGAGAGCCGTACAAAAATTTTGGTTCCGACATTTCCAAATATCGTTCCTATAGTACAATATTATTTAATCTTTAGCATTTAGAAATCGTCCATAAAAAATGATTCATACCTTTAATCTTTCTAATCGATCCTCTTCAAGAGCCCCAATAGGCTTCGAAAGGTCTCTATAAATATTAAGATCATTTAAATCCAGGGAAGGAGATGTGTAATTTTGTAACACCCAAGGCATAACTGGATATTGCGTTAAATCATGGAAAGTTCTATCTGCCAAACTGAAAAGTAATATTTAATTAAAAGTCTATAAGCATAGATCTATTATCCCACTTTTAATTACCTGTTAATGTACAGAAGGTAATCATAATTCGATAAAGAACCATTCTGCCATCTAATAGTCATTTGATCTTGCGGCACTCTTTCTAAAGAAATTGCTGGTTGCTTTAATAAACTTTCGTATAATTCATCTCTATCATTTTCACTTTTTAATGATATAAATAAATGTTCAACTTTATTCTCTGGCTGTTTCGTCCATTTAATTTCAAGTCCCTGTAATAAATAAAGTTAAAATACAGTTGCATATGGAATAACTATGGTTTAAATGCTCGTATAAAGAATCGTACTTACAATTTGTCTTAAAAGAAATCTTCTTTTAATAATATTAATAATATCTTTCAGCTGTATCTTTAAAACTGGATGCTGGAAATGTGAAATTGCTTTTTTTAAATATAGATCATTAGTTGTATTGTTGCATACCTATTGTTGCAAATAATGCATACCGGATCCAAATTATTGTAAGATTGAAAGTAAATCCTTGAAGTTGTCAAAAGTACTCTTCCCGGATTTATAACAAGGGGTAAGACTTTATTCGCTTGAGCCTCTAGAACTACCTGTTCATATAAATCTTCTAACCATGATGTATCGAACGATACTCTAGATTGTCGTGAATGTACAATAGCCATGATCTATGTAAACATGATATTGCTTTAGATGAATGATTTTTATGTAACTGTACATGTAATAATTGTGGAGAATACCATGGCATTTTGTTCGGCAGTTGGCAAAGTAGCTGCTCTTAGTAATTGCAAAATTTGTGGGAGACAATCGTCTACTTTCGCATAATTGAAATAGAAGTGGAAGGTTGCATTCTGATGTATAAATTTATACGGGGCAAGTATATTTTTCTCTAACATCTTCACGTACTGCTTACATTGGATCAACAGTATATTGCCGCATCTTACAAATAGAAAACAAGAATTTCAATAATACAAAAAAAAGAATAGTAACAATTTTATTAATAATAAGATATATAGATATATACTGACTTTGCCATATCACTGTTAGACTCACATCTAGTAACAGCTAGAGTTTCTTTAAGCTGAATCTTAATTAAAGGTTGACTGATATCCTTGTTTACAAATACTATGGATTTGGAGCATAATTTTAATCGGCCATCTATCCATTTTTCATCTTCCGTAGTAGAAGTGTCAAGTAGTTTCATTTGAATACTGTAATCTTCGAAGAATATTTCTCCCGGTTCCAAAAGGAGCATTGTAAATCTGATACAGGTGAAGATATACATATATAGCAATGAACAATATTTGGAATGCATCGAATTAGCATGTATTACACGCCACTAATAAATATTCGATGAAAAAAAATCAGTGATATATGCACATTTAAATATGTTAATGTGCATATTTAATTAAATGAAACGGAGATTTATTGCCGCACAATAAACATAGTGTAGTATTGTAAAGATCAAATTACCTTTCCTTCTCCATTGTCGTAAAATTAAAATCAAATTAAAGTAACAATATACAAATAAACAGTACGCATTATTTAATCAGATATTATCCATTAAATATCTTACGTGACCATTTCCCACTAATTAAAATATAAACTTTGTTTTAGGTTAAAAACTGTATGAATCATGAAGCACACACATACATATGTGTACATGCATGTCATATGCGTTCAATCTACTCAACAGTTTATTCAATGAAACAAACTATCTAAGCATTATCCTATCGGTGCGTTCATACAAATTAGTAGGTAGAAAAGTTGAAAGTCGGAGAGAGAGAATTACGTTGAATTATTCAATTATTGAATAATTATTGAAGGCAAGTTTCTTTTCCATTCCATGGTTCGTTTCTTGGAAGAATGGTATATGTGTACATACATATCATCGAGTTGAAATAGAAAAATGCAATCGCTATTGAGCACCGCTGGTTTTTAAAGAGAAACGACAAGGGCCGAATCGTTCCGCGGTCCTTTTGTCTCATTTCTCAAAACGCGCATATCATCGATACGAAAGAAACTTGAAATAGGTTATCTTGTAATTTCTTAGTTTAATCATCGCTTTTTTTTTTCTACAGCTATTATTTTCTTAAATAATGGAAGAATTGGTAAAGCATTTGTCGAAAGTGAGGATACCGCAGAAAAATGATAAAATATACAAGGATGAGTGTGTTTATTCTTTCGATACCCCAGTAAGAGATGTCATTTTATTATTTTACAATTTACGGCTATATTATAATAATATTATAATTGTTCTCACCGTTTACTATTTCAAGGATACCTCCACCGGACTATACGTTAATCTGACCACGTTCTTAGGACTAGCCCAGGATTACGTAGAATTTTATTACCAATTAACGCAGAATCCTGTCTTTCTACATATTAAAAGAAAAAGAAAAGAGGTAAATTATTTAATAAGTGCAATATAGCAAGTTAAAATATCGGCGTCAGGGAGTTTGGAGCTGCATAAAACAAAAGGTTGCAAATATATATATATACGGTTGTCTTAATTCGTGAAACATCTGGAATAGCGTTCTGAGGAGAAATTGGACCATTTGTAGAGTTTTATTAATCTATTTTGAGACAGATATCGCACAATATCATTCGACACCAGTGTGTTAAAATATATTGGCACAGAGTAATAGATTACTTACACAATAATATTCATTGTTTTTGACAGAAGATCCTTTTATTTGTTATAGATTTCTCCAAACCCCCAGGGCGAAGGACCTGAAAAGAAAATTACTAGATTAGCGATAGGAACAAGCGATGGATTTATACCAGATCAGCAGAAATACACTTACCATGAATCTTATCAAATTGTTATTCTGCCTAATTTCACAACAATACCATACCCGGGAGACAATTTACCGCAAGAGGTATAGTTGGGGGCTCAGAAGTTAGCGTTGATATAAGAATCAATAAAAGATCAATATAAGAACGACTATAAATTCTATTAAAAATTTGTGCAGGTCGATATTGCAATTAAGCATATATTGGAAGCAGAATCTGCGACAAAAATAGCAGAAGTGGAAGCTTTAGCTGGTACTTGGGATGGTGAAATAAAAGCGGTATCGAAGTAAGGGTAGGAACTAATGTATCTGTATAATACATTTTACAATGTTTCCTTATCGAGATTGACTAATTTATAGGCACGCAGCAAATCTGAAACAACTCGATAATGGAAAAAAGATACCTCCAAATGGATGGATGTGTGAAAAATGTGATTTGACTAACAACCTCTGGCTGAATTTAACCGATGGCAGTATACTTTGTGGACGTAAATTCTATGATGGTAGCGGAGGGAACGATCATGCAGTTGAACATTATCGATCTACTGGCTATCCTCTAGCAGTAAAATTGGGCACTATAACCAAAGATGGGAAAGGAGATGTATTTTCGTACGACGAAGACGAGATAGTTGAGGATCCAAATTTAGTACAGCATTTAGCACATTGGGGCATTAACATTGCTCAAATGGAGAAGACTGATAAATCTATGATAGAGCTTGAACTAGATCTCAATCAACGGTTCGGTGAATGGGTTGCGCTTCAAGAAGCAGCGAGTAAATTAACACCTTTGTACGGACCCGGATATACCGGACTTACCAATTTGGGAAACTCTTGTTACTTAAATAGCATAATGCAAACAATATTTATTATTCCAGATTTCGTTAAAAGGTTTGTAGCTTCATTTAAATTTTGATAAATTATGTTCCACGTTTTACTTGCACTAGAATATATTTTTTAAGGGCTAGATTTTTTTTAATTCTTAATTGGATTGATATGTAACAATTGGTTTATTGCAGATTTGTAAATGACGCGGCACAGATATTTCAGCAGAATTACCTGGATCCTGCAAATGATTTTGACGTTCAAATGTAAGTTACAAAGAAGTTACTGAGCCAAATGATAAATGATTACAAGATGTAAGATATTGATTTTCCAGGGCAAAACTCGGAATTGGTTTACTCTCTGGTAAATATTCTGTATCACCGACTCCAGACAATGAAAACGAAACACGTCAAGGTATTTCACCGCGTATGTTTAAAACATTACTTGCGTGTGGGCATCCTGGATTTTCTTCAAATCGACAGCAAGATGCACAGGAATTTTTTCTTCATTTAATAAATGTCGTAAATGTAATTACGTTGCATCTTATATTTCAAACGTGTAAATACGAACTTTTCTTATACAATGTTACAATGCTAATGTCAACATGTTTGATTACGTAGCGTCACAGTCGTCACCAGGAGAATCCAACCGATGCCTTTAAGTTCAAAGTTGAAGAAAGGTATCAATGTGGTCGTTCTAAAAAAGTGAAATATACGCACCGCCAAGAATATTTGTTACCACTCCCAATACCTATAGAAACTGCAGTAAACAAGGTTGGCGGCGCATGATTTATGTATTGTCGCTACAGAGTTTACCATTATATATTACATTGAAACATGTAATTTCACAGGAAGAAGTTGCCGCGTACGAGGCACAAAAAGCAGAAGCCGATGCAAAGGGACAAAAATTGGATTCCAATGCCTTTGTTAGACCTCGCATAAAACTTTCATCATGCTTGCAGACATTTGTTCGACCGGAAACAGTAGAGCAATTCTATAGTTCAGCACTAAATGAGAAAACCACGGCACGAAAGTAAGTTATAAACTATGCTATACGTGTAATGTACGTAAAGACATATTTAATAAATGCATTCTTTTATAGAACGACTAGATTAGCTAGCTTCCCAGATTATTTATTAATTCATTTAAAAAAATTCACGATGAAAGAAGATTGGACACCTATCAAGTTGGATGTAGCAGTTGAAATGCCAGACATTTTAGATTTAAGTACTCTTCGTGGTTCTGGCTTGCAACCAACGGAAGAATTATTGCCAGAAACAGTTAGTGCTGTACCTTCACCCCCCGTTTACGATTCTGCAATATTAAATCAGTTGACGGACATGGGATTTCCACCGGAAGCTTGTAAAAAAGCTTTGTATTTTACAGAAAATCGTGGCTTAGAAGCAGCCACTAACTGGTTAATGGAACATATTGCAGATTCAGATTTTGAGGTTCCCTTTGTACCTCCTGGAATGAATATAAGACCAGGTAACACATCGTTTTCTCAAACGCGGCCGTAAATGAAGTTAACAATGCTTATCTGGCGTTTTCCTTTATTCAACCTCAGAAAAAAATAAATTTATGGCGAACGAAGAAGCTGTGGCTGTGGTAATGGGGATGGGTTTTACAAGGGAGCAAGCAACAAAAGCTCTTAAAGCAACTGATAATAATTTAGAACGTGCGGCAGATTGGATTTTCAGTCATCAAAGTGAATTGGATGCCTTAGACATTGAAGACGAATCGGAGAATGCCGAGGAGGTGTTCAGAGACGGAAATAACCGTACGTCCTATGCAGTTTTAATGATATTTTAGATTTGTTTTCAATTTTCTGTCTAATTGTGCTATTATATTTTAGAATATAAGCTAGTAGGATTTATATCACATATGGGGACATCAACAATGGTAGGACATTACGTGTGCCATCTTTTAAAAGATGATCGATGGGTGATATATAATGACGAAAAAGTATGTATTGCAAACACATTGTACTTAGTTGTTAAAATTGTTTGGATACTAATGTAAGGGATTTATTGCAGGTTGCATTATCCGAGAATCCACCAAAAGAATTAGGATACATATATCTTTATCAACGTATTGATTAGATTATACAAATATTTTGTATAAAAAATGTATCTATTATAATTCATCAATAAAATCTATAACAGAATATTGTTTTATTTTTTCTTCGATTAGTGGAATTTCCGATTTTTCTAAAACTTTTGCTTATACATGTAATGTAATTATTTAATGCATAAATATAAATATACAAAAGCATTAATTCTTTTAACAATGGCACCGTTTCACAATGTGCTATCTGCTATATGATTATATGTATAATTTTCTTTTCTGAAATATAAATTTTCTAACACTTTCATCAAATATTATATCATTGTCAACGTGTAACATTAACAGAATTAGTACATGTTTTATCTGATGAACTATTTAACAAACTGCAATAAAATTAATATTACTTATGTGAGTATAAATGGTATGTTACAAATATTACTTTTTTCATATAAATGTATGAATATTTAACGACAGTGTAAAAATATATTTTCGAAAATTGTTTAAGTAGAATGCCACATAAGTAAAGACTTTAAGCTACTTTCTTGACAAATGGTCGTGACTTAAAGCAATACTGTCTGAATTCTCTTAAGTGCTACATCCTGGTCCAATTTCGAAATTTACAACTTATGCACATAGACAAATGCATTTATCTCTTACAATCGGAAGCGTGCTGCTTTGAACAGACCTAATTTTGTACGTATTTACAGTTAAAAATTAAGCTAAGTACTACGATAAATTCTTGCCACATCGGTCACTTATTTCGTTCCAAATTTTGTACACCTTGAATTGTAAGCAAATTAAGACTATCATCGATAGCTTTTAATCTTCGACCCTATAAATTTACTTAACATTATTTGTACATTTACAAATCCATAAGGAAAGGCCTCCAAAATGCACGAATAAAAATATTTCTGAAGGACTATTTCTGTAAAAATGTTATTAATATATGGAATAATTTAGTTTCAATATTCACGATAAAATATTAAAGCGGCATTTTATGTATTCCTAGAGCGGAGCCTTGAATTGTCACTCCCATCGATTATAGCAACAGATGGTGGAACAGCGTATATAATATTATCTCCGTCCTTTTTGAATATCGGCTCATGAACTTCAGGATGTACCTCCACTCGTAGTACTTTACTCTTATTTCCTAGCATACACTTAAATTTCACGTCCACTGTAACTTGTAGGTCAGCGAAACGTAATCTAATAGAAAATATAGTGCTGTATTATATGCTAATAAAATAAAAATATACCGGTAAGCATCTTCAACAATCCACATGTACTCACTGATTGTATCTATTGCTTAAGATACCAACAAGTTCCCCGACTCTATCGTCTTTAGCCATAATTGACATAACAAAATCGTTTCCTCGATTCGAATGAATTGTTATAAGCTGGTCCATTCCAGGCGATACACTTAAACCTGTGATCTCTGTAATTGGCATACCTTTCCTCATACTTTTAAATTTCGAATGTTCAAGTTTGTATATCGCGTGTTCAGTAATCACTAGTACGCGATCTTTTGATTTATTAAATCTACAATTACAATTTATTTAGTGGAGCAGTGATAATATTTAGCATACGATGAATTGTACTAACCTGTTTGTTTTCTTAATGAAGGCACTAAATAGAACTGTTTTAAAATGATCGGTATTGCGAAGATTATTTATCGAGGAGATGAAAATATCGCTTTGAGGATTTTCTTCTGGTTTGGAAAGGTAATTTCCTTCCCACCGCCTATCTTGTCCCCAATGAAGTCGTTTTGATCGCAGAACTACGCCAGCGGCCATCTAATTTAATATGAAAGATTACAGTTTAACGTTAGCCAACGTGTTTACTTATAACATATGTATCTATACGTACTTTCAATCGTAGCTGGGGCCAATCTTCTCTAGGGATGAGTCGTAGAACCATCCACGCCCACCATCTTTCGTACATCATTTTCAAAGCAGATATTACGTGCCTGACGGCGAAATTTTCACGGGGCCATATCAAGTGCTTGCCATAGTTTCGCATTGTTTTTGCATTTCGGAAAATCTTCTCCAACTCCTTGATATAAGAATACATTTTATACTTTCGATAATGCTTCATTATAAGAAGTGCAGCTTTCATCCTTTTATACTTTTGACGGCACAAGTATCCTCTCCATTGTTTTTGTAATAATATTACAATGCCTGGTATCAAATCACTGCGTGCCTAAAAATAAATATAATTTGGAAATTTTCATTCCATGCGTATGACTGCAAAGATTAACATGGACAAACCTTTTCCAATGCAAAAAGTGTTTGAGGCGAACGAATAAATATTTTCGTATGACCATATTTCACATCATTGCTAAAACTTTTTTCGTCCATTAATGTACGTACGCCCTCTTTATCACTACCACCTCTAAAATTTGGCCAAGTATATTGGGATATCATTTTGTACCTGGTAAACAAAATTTCATAAGTGATATAATCACGACATTTCCGTCGTACAATAATCTTGTTAAAATAACAGTACCGTTTTAAAAATGTGTCGTATCGTTGACGATATGCGAAACCTGCCCTCCTGACTAATACGTTCTCCAAAAGTCCTAAATATCGCACCTGATGATTTACTCTTTCTTCGTCGAACACAACTGGTGATTTCACCTCATTGGGTTTTATACATCTAACATAATATGGTTCTTTACTTGCTAAATTCTTAACTAAGGCTATCATCGAATTGCGGAAAAGAGTTCCGGCTGTTAAAGGCCTTTTTGTCGTCTAAAAAGAAATATAATAATAACAATGTATTATTAGTATTATGTTCAATAATAGAACAAATTTTATTACATACTTTGAAGATATTTTGAGCACCTTCAGGCCACATCTTAGTAATTATCGGATTACTACTTTTGTAAAGTAAACGTTTAAAGTCTTGAAATAGCGTATCTTTATTTTTGTCTAAGAAGCCATTTATGTTATATATTACATCTCCAGCATAGTGCCTGATTTTAAATTGAATTTTATGTTGGAGTTCCTTATCGATCGGTTTCAATTGACGAGAAGTGTAATGTTTATGATCTATTAATTTCTGATCCATGGCTTCTAAGAGCATCTAACAAACAAAAATGTATTTAATGACACGAATTTTTTGTAATATAAATAATGTATTACGAAGACTAACTTCATCCGTAACTTTGCCAACATTGAGGCAAGCTTCATCCATAATTGCTATAATTCCTTTGTGAGCTTGTTCCACTAAGTCGCAAATTATTTGATTGTTGAAGTATTCGATATTCTGCCATGCTATCCCTTCTCTTTGATATTCTTCTTGTTCTTGCTTTAATACCAATTCTAAAACGTCGTATGTTAATATAACTCTTATTAGTATAACAATTTTATACAAGCAACTCTTACCAATGAATAATTGTTGCAACTTTTCGTTGCAGTAATTAATACAGAATTGCTCGAAGCTATTCATATCGAAAATTTCAAAACCATATATATCTAGTACTCCAATAACAGTTCTGTATCTTTTATAAGTTTCTGTATCATTTACATTAATTGCAGCGTTAACACGTGATACGATATCGGTGAACAATCTTTCATAAATAGCCTGAAATTGTTTGGCATTAGTATAATATATAATAAGGTCTACAAATAAATAAAATGATAAAAGATATTACCTTCGCTAAAGCATCCCTTCCATATTCTGCCTCTGTTGAAGTATGAGTTTTCTGCATAACTTCACCACCTGCGGCGATAACTCTTTGCGTAAGTGCTGTGCTTAATTCTTGCGGGCTAATAGAAAGCAAATTCGCTGTATCGTTTAGGGCAGCTCTGTTTTCGATGAAAAGCTTGTCCTCGTCGAGCTTAAATGTAATGTTACCCTACGAAAAAAAATGTAGTATTATAAACCAAATAGTATTTGACTTTCGTTTATTATTATTGCAAGTACAACGAACCAAGTGTAATATGCCAGCAACAATATTCCAGATTGTTTGCATTTCATTTTGAGTAAAGCCAAGGACGGACAAAGCAGTGGTGATCGTTTTATAATCGCTTTTATCTGTTGAACTTGCTCTATTACAATTTCCAGCGCCAACATAGAAATATGCCGCTGGATCTCGCACTAGGCGTAATTTATTCAATTCTCCTTCGCTACAACCGTTTAATAACTGTAAAATATGAACAAAGTGTTTGGTAAGTTTGTACATGTAATATTTTATGGAGGAATAAAGTACGAAACTAAAATAACAAAATATCCGATCCCTCCCAAAAGTTCGATTTTATTTTCGTATTTATATTCATTTAGAAATGTATGAATTTTAGAATAATAGTAAAATTACCTGGTAAAAGCAATGAAAATTTCTCTCGCCGTTTTGTTGATACACAACTCTTGACTTTTCTAACAGGTAATTAGTAATATGCCCGCCGATTGGATCCCCTTTGAAATTGAAATCTATTTCCATGTACTTTCCAAATCGAGACGAGTTATCATTTCGATTCGTCTTTGCGTTTCCAAAGGCTTCCAATATGGAATTGGATTGTATGAGAATATTTTTTACTCTGACATACAAGAAAACATGATTTTAAACGCTAGAAATATAAAATTCTAATGGCAAGTTCGTTTGAAAACCAATAGTTTTACTACAATTTATAATACCTTTCTATTTCTTGTTGACCGCTTAAGTTTGTAACAGCAGCAATATATTTCATAATAATTTTACTCGCTTCTGTTTTACCGGAACCTGATTCTCCACTTATTACTATACAGGTATCGCGACGTTGCTGTTTCATTTCTCTGTGAACCGCATCAGCAATTGCAAATATATGTGGTGGATTTTCAAACAACTCTCTGTCTGGGAAGAGAAATTTGAGGATGAGACAAATAAATATACTAATAGAGAAACTAATAGAACAATTTCAATATTGTTTCATTTAAATAAAATATATGTACATGTCTGAACATTTACCTTTATATTTATTAATAGATATATTGTCATATATGTTCATACTCCTGTACGGATTTATACTGACACATACTTCACCTATGTATGTGTAAATTTTACCACCGTTAAATCTGAAACAATAAATTGTATTAGTTAAATAGTACCTATAAAACGAAGAAAGCACCTTTGATAAAGAAGACAGCGTTCCGGGCAACTTACATTCGTTTGAAACTGATAAATATTATCTCTTTATCAATGATACAAATTCTGATACAATGATATAAACATATGAAGTAATATTTAATGTTTGCTTTGAATATTATTATTTTAACTATTCGTTTCTAAAATGGTAAATATATGTTCTATTTATGGAAAAAAAAAGAACTGCATATAAGATTAACAATTAGCAGTTTCTACAAGGTCTATTTATCTATTCGTTATCAATAACGTGTTTACAACTATCCGGAGTTTTTTTCGAAATGCGTAAAGGAAAGATTTACTATTTTTATGTAGCCTTATACACTTATTGCTTATACAATTCATTTTTAAATATTCGCACATTGTAATGTTAGTTTTATACATTCGTATAAAATACGGGAAACTAAAATATTTTTAGTAATAATCGGTCGAACATAATACGAAGCTTAAGTACGAGCCGAAGACGATGACTCATAGAATAAAGAGCTCGATAAGACTGAAACATTATTTATTACAAAACTAACTGTTACGCTTAAACATCTACTAATGTTTTTCCACGTGAAAACGTGCATATTTAATACGCATATTTTCATTGCATTTCTTGCTTTTTTCATGAATTTTTGATAAAAAACAAAAATCTAAGCTTCTAGCTATTAAAGTTCAAATAGCGGGTGAAAGCTTCTTATCTGTGTGTCTTGATTATAATGCAAACTTGTGATATGTTTTGACACGATAGACTTTGTGGGTCAAGTTCAAATCTAAATGCAATAAAGTTAAATAGCAACCACCTGCTAATATATGGTTGACCACGCCCTCTTGGTGGATGTTCTACGAATTATGAAAATTACCAAAATACACGAAGCACACCTGTCATGTTATACGAGAGGAAAGTATTTTTCATTCCCCATTTCCCGCCAATTTCCTCATTTACCGCCCTATTCGCCTCTAGTAAAAATACAATCTTACCTTAGTCGTAGATTATCCACTATCTTTTGTAATGTGATTTCGTCTAAAAGAACCAAATCTCCAATCCCAATTTCCTCTTGCGTTGCCATTTTCTTTCAATAATAGATGCACCTTCAAAAATTTACGATTCCATATATGTATATGTACACAAAATTTGTCATATACCGGAGACCAGCTCCCGTGAAAACACCGTCTCCGCCACGAAGCGAATGACGAATGCGCTTAAACTAAATCACCAACCTATCTTTCACCCCACCACAACGCGTAATCGCAGTAGCGTTGTTATGATGTGCATTGCCATGCACTAGTGTTTCTAAAACAATAAATTAGATTTATTATTGTATTACTACCATTAATTGTAGCTATGTTTTAAAACGAGTGCTATTGCGTACACATTATTATTAGGAGTATATGAATGGAAAAAATTGAATTTTTTTTAAGTTTAAAAAGTACTCTTATATAATACAATTAATTCATTCTAATATTTATGTGTATTAAAATTACCAATCAAAGTATTTCAGCACTTTTACATAAAGGGATGAATATAGTAAAGGCTTATAAATCAATTTTATAGAATACTATAAATTCAAAAAGAAAATGCTAATGTTACGCCACTGCAAGTAAATTTTTTTAGAGCGCATGCGTACACATAGTGTATATATTTATGATCTGTCTATATATGAATGTTATTATTATTCACAGTTATTTTTGGCGATTCGTATCGTTTGTCATTTATAATCTGTTGAATGCCCGGTGTAAGAGACTTTTTCTGTAATTGGAGGCAAATATGGGCGCTGAAAAATTGGATTTACGTTCGAATGGAACAAAAAATTTTGCGACAAACGAAAGTTACTTTGCGCCAAGCAGGTTATGGAAACGATTGCAAATGAATGAGTGGACATTTAGTTTGTTACTATTTTTATTTTCGTTGTCCATCGTTTTGGGCAAGCTGTATATAAATTATGGTAAGCATTAAGGTCCCAGAAAACATAATAATTCTAATGGTGTGAGAAAACCATTGTTTTGTAGAGTTGGTTTGCACTAATTTTGTATTTAGCATGTTTCATCCCTTTTCTACAGGGTAAGTCCATGATAGTTCGACTACTGGGAAAGACAGGCCAGTGTTACTTCTCGTCATATCTCGTTCAGCTCAAGCAAGTGAATCAGCTCGATTTTATCCGGTACAGAGAGTTCTGGCAAAACTAAATATAAATATCTGTGACTTGCATTTAAATCTTTGCGTAAATGCTACGACTGTTCTGTCAAAAAGTGGTTGAACTATCCTTGGACAATCTATCATCCTACACCAATTTTCTTACAAAATTGATACAACATCAGGAATGTATCTTTCAATAGATTCTTCCAATATCTTCGTATTGACAGGCTTCAAACTTTAATGCGCAATCTTTATACTTTAATCAAATTAATTTGTGCAATATTTCATTGTTTCCTATCAATTTTGCTAGCGTATAATGATATTTTCGTATTGTCTCTTTAGGGAGTATCTTACAGCCACAAAAAAATGTTAAGTATATTGAATCTGCAGTATCAGTGTTTTCAAACACGTCCAATCTATTTGGTCTGTCCTACATACCTAACGCATCATTATTTAATACAAAACAATTAATAGCTATGAGCGAAAAGTTTGTTAACATTAGTCAATACGATGATGTTGTATGCGTAATGACACTGTTTTTGAAAACATACCTGTGGCTAATAAGAGCAGCAGTATGTGGTCTCGTTATGATGGGTTTTACTTGGTTCATAATTTATAATGATAGCAGTATTCCTGGAATCAATCCACCTTCCCCTTTTAGTCCTTCTAAGCAGAGGTAAGCTGATGGTATAATATTCAATATATGATTCTTAAATTGTACGTTTTTTATGACCTTCATTAATGCCAGTACGATACCTGAACATTGTTGGGATTTTTCTAAAAAATGCACTTTTCATACTTTTTTCAGATTTGCTGAAACATCAGGTGTACAAATTAACTATATGATTGGAATACTAAATGGAATATTAATTTTCGTCTACATGTGCCTTTAGTATCTTGAAAGTACTGTGAGAATACAGTAGCAGTGTTGTATGTCGTTTACAAAGAATTCTCTAGCACTTTATAGTGATTACATGTATTTATTATTTATGTTAACTGAAAGTATGTTTAATTGGATAATTATTGGCGTGATAAATTTATAGTATCCAAATTCCTAAATATTGTCGCATAGAAAAGAATTAATTTTCTATGTGAAATATATTGTATTGAATATATACTGCATATGAAAAGTTAATACTTTAATTCGAAACAATGTTAAATGCGTACAATTTTTGGCATAAATTAAGAAAGATTGCACTATTTTGGTTTATATAAATTTTCTATTCCTTAAGACTGATAACATATTTATAAAAATCTTTATTTATTGATAAATTAAAATCAGCTCTGGTTAGCTTAACAAAGTATTACGTACAGTACCTTTTAATATTATGTACATTGTATTATTATTTAATGTTATTGTAGAAGTGATTGTAATGAGCAAAATATTTTTTTAATTAAATGTATATATGTGTATATATATATATATATATATATATGAGCGTGCATTATTTTAAAAAGTATTAATGACCCTCGCAATGGCTGAATGTGCTATTATATGTAGTGAATAATAAAAACTATTTCTTTTGTTACAAGTTTGTAATATAATAACAATTACAATTTTTAATTTACTTTTCGTCATATTGTAGAAAAATCAATAACGTTTGATTTTAACGCGCCAATTCGCGAAACTGACGGTTGCAGATGGCGTCCTCCACCTTTCTCAGTTTGCGTGTTTAATTGGAGCAATTCGTAGTATCGTGGTATTGCTTTGTATTTGCATTTAAACGCGAATTTTATATAATTCCATTCTAATTTTCATCTAACGCGCGGTATTTAGCCCGCATGACATTATTCTGCAAATTGAGGTGAGTGGCATATTTTTTTATTTCTTTGATTTCCAATTATATTTATTTACTTTAAGCTTTTTTTTATTTGAAATCAATTATACCCGTGTATCGCAAAATGTCATACACGTTTTTGAAATGGTTAGTAGATCGTGGTTTTCTTGATCCATTCTTGGGTAAGCTATAGTATCTTCACCAATTTTTGTTCCGTTCTTGAGTAAGCTATAGTGTCTTTGCCAATTTTTCATTCACGTGAGCTTTTACTTTGCCGTCATTTTATCTGATTGACGATTATAATTCACTTTTAGCATAATTTGCAATACATTATTTTCAGTGAGAATACTTAATTATTACTCGATCATAATGGATCATCAGATGTTTAAAATTTACAATCAGGAAGACTTTAACAGAATTACAAGAGGAATCAAAGTTGCACAATGCATGCAATTGCGATCATCGTCTGGTAATTATATTTGAAATATCAATCTTTATTTTAATAGTATTCAAAGCTAACTCTTCAATCTACGTTCAATTGTGATTAGTATCGTTACATCGGTTGTACAGAAGTCTATAACGTTTATAAAAATATTAGATATTTTAGTTATCGGTTCAATTACGTCATTCGTGATTGATTGATATCGTCGGAGCTCTTTTTTATTTATATACGCATAGCGCACGTGTGTAAGATTGTTATATAGATTATTTAACCTTTTAATTTTGAGACTTGTAAATTGATAAAGTTAAAAATTAACTACCGTTTTGTTATTTTAGTTCCAGAAGTTGAAAAAGTGCTAAGCCAGCTCGATGACTTAGTTGTATCAGATTCTTTATGTTGTTCATTTTGTAATACCGTATTCGAGGATAAAGCGCAACAGAGATTGCATTATAAGTTAGATTGGCACAGATATAATTTGAAACAGCGTTTAAATGGATTAAAGCCTATCAGTGAGGACAAATTTAATCTTTTAGCGGATGAAGGTATCATTGCCAGAGTTATTGTTTTAATTTATATAATTATTTTGCATACAAGAATGATAATAACAGTGTTGTCATAGGTGACGTTTCAAGTCTATCAGGGAGCGATGTAGAGTCTGAAAATGAAGACGAAACGTATGCTTCTGAAGCAAGTAGTTCTGTTAATGGGCATAACGAAAATAGAATTAATATTAATAAAAGCAAGAAAGTAGAAAAGAAAGGAAAAAGTGCAGAATCAATTTCCGATAGTTCCGATACAGAATTGTGTGATGATACAATGAAAGAAAAGAAAAATGAAGCCCTATTAGCTACAGCGTGCCGGCATTCTAAGGTGTTCTTCGAGAATGTCGATGGAAACATATTTAGTATATACAGGTGTTTACTTCATAGTAAAAAGGTCTGTTCATTTATATCGCATAGAAAGTATAGTTTTTTGAGAGTCCTTTTTTCTACGTGTAGACATGTTTGCCAATGGTCTTACATTATAATTTAATCTACTTTGTTAGAAAGACTAGGCGTGTCTATACTTGCGAGATCAGGAGAGATGCAATTCAATTTTAGGAAATTCCAGAGGTAGACAATGAGATGATCGCTCAAGCGCTAGACAGCGGAAGAAAAACAACATGGACTGTTATCATGATTGGCGGAGGCCATTTTGCAGCAGCTGTGTTTCAAGGTGATTAATTTTAAATCAGGATACCGCGTTAATACATATAATGGCTATTATAACCAGCAAATACTTCTAGATGGCGAACCAATTATACACAAAACATTTCATTCTTACACTGTACGAGCGAAACAAGGATTTGCCCAAAGTTCACGCACAATGGCTAGTCATACAAAGAGTGCTGGTGCTACTTTGCGTCGTTACAATGAATCATCCCTCCTTCAAGTATGGCAGTTTATTGCTTTGGTTAATAAGTATTATTTTGTTTGTTTGTATTAAAACTTTTTCTCTCTCTTTCAGAATATTCAAGATATACTTGAAACATGGTCATCTCATATCAGCAATTCCTCCCTGATTTTATATAGAGCAGTTGGACCATACAATCGTACTGTATTATTTGGTGGAAAGAATCCACCTTTAGAGAAGAATGATTCACGATTAAGACCACTGCCATTTTCTACTCGTAGAGCAACATTTAGCGAAGTTAAAAGAGTTTACGATATACTAAGTACTATGGAGATTTATGGTACGAGATTCATAATTTCTATTAAATATTGTGAAATATTTATTCATAATTTTGTTATCGGCAATATTTTAGGATCGGCAGCCGATTTTACAGATGCCTTTCCCATATCGCCGCGACAGCTTCTTAGAAAAAAAGTTTCAAAAGTTGAAATATGCAGCGAAGCATCCGAAAAAGTCGAAAATGAGGACGGTGATTCTGGTGCTGCTAATAAGGCACAGAATGAACAAGATAATGAAAAAACAAAAACTCCTGTTCAATCGTCTCCAGAAAGACAACATAGGAACTCTCGATTTCACATAGACAGAGCAAAGCCAAGAAAAAGTCCATGCCGTCCTCTACCAGGTGAAAAAAATTATTTTGTTCAATATTGTACCGAACGGGCGAGATACAATTCAATAGTTAATAGTTAATAGTTAATCATTGATTCTTCGTGCATTTCAGATATTGTTGAAATGTTAGCACAGTCATCTTCGGAATCCGAAATGGATAATCAGAGTGGAACAGCTGGTATTCCAATGGATATTTCCTTAATCGAACAAGAAATGGAGATAGAATTAAATGAACATTTGCTTGCGTTTCAAGATACCGTGCCACGATATATGAAGCATAAAAAAGCTCGTCGTCAGAAAAGGAAAACGAAAAAAGATGGTAAATTATTACACTTTTCTTATAACTCAATTTTTCTCGACTTTTAAAATCGTGAATTACTTTCAGAGTGTGTAATGAACGAAATATTGGCGAGCGCTAAAGTTAAATTATGGTCCGCGTGTAAATTGGGCGACAATGACCAGCTATTTTCAGTTATTGATCATTTGTTAATGCAAGCACAGGAGAACTGTGCAGAGCTCGAAGAACAAGATAAAGGGGAAGCGACTATTGATTCTGGTTCAATTATAAATAAAGATGATGTGACGAAATTAGTGAATGACCCTAATGAAGATGGTAATACGATGCTGCATTTGGCAGCTCTTGGTGGTCATTTAAAAGCAGTGTGGTATGTTGATTGTGTATTAATGCAATTTTCTGTCTTCACCATAACGAATTCTACAAAGATCTATGATTTCAGGCGATTATTGGAAATTGGATCGGATCCTTCTAATAAAAATAAGAAGTTTCAGACACCGTACGCAGCGGCAAACGATAAAGAGACTAGAAATACTTTTAGACGATTTATGGGTGCCAATCCAAATAAATTTAATTATACCAAGGTATACTATTACTATGATATCTCATTGTGTATGCATTGCGATGCTTTCATTGTTCGTAAAATAACAAAGCGCACTTATCGTACACAGTCGCAAATACCTGGACCACTTACCGATGAAATAGAACAAGAGGAATTGGAAAAGAAAAGGCAAACGAGAAAAGTGAAGCGGGAGAAGGATAAAGTGAAGAGAAAAGAATTTGAACTTAAAAAGCAAGAGGAGAATACAAAGCAAAGGTTCCTTCATCTCAGTGATAGGGAAAAGGTACACATTTTATGGGCGATAATTGTGTTGAATTAATCGATACGAATAAATTGAAAGATTAATATTGCGTATTTGTATTGCAGAGGGCCTTAGCTGCGGAACAACGTCTTTTAAATCAGGGCTGCTCTATGATTTTACGATGCTTTCAATGTGGTGTGAATATGGCAGGTCAGGTTCCATTTGAATATAATTCTAATCGTTTCTGTTCTATGCCGTGTTTAAAGGAACATCGCCTTCACAACAAAATTGTTATTTGATAACATTTTGTATTAAAACTGTAATTATCTTATATTTATATAAACTAGCATTACTTTTTCATCGTGTACAAATTACGATAATGATATAATTTTTACGACGTTAGAATGAAATGCAGGCATAAATTTAGTTGGCAATGAAATTTTTTATAAAACCATTTGGTAGTTGGTCGGGTTAATAATTGAAATTTACGTATTCGATTTCCAAGATACAATAGTTGTATAAAATAGGGAAGGCATTGTTTCTTTATAACACTTACGGTGTGTATTATTATCCAATTCGGAGAAAATTTCTTGCATGTATTTTTCAAGTCCTCGAAAAGATAATAAAATGTAACTTGATGTACATACAAGAATTTTTACAATACATACATTTCAACAAAAAATATAATTCGACATTTACAAATTTTATTTACCGCCCCTTTCAATGAAATATTCAAGTATTAAATAATTATGCGTGATAAGTAGTACGCAAAGAATTCACTCTTGCTAAAAATTAAATACACTTTATATACTTTTATGTCGATTACATTCGAATATAGAACATCTTTGATCATATATTAAATGACATACATAAAGAACTAACATTTCCTATGCTACACGATAAACTAAATAACTAAGTTTCTCATTCGTGATCACAATATTACATTCATACAGAGTTTACGATATTATAACATTACATCAATTACGTTTCGCTGTTATAATATCATAACATTGAAATATATACCATTATGTAGTATAACGTTTATATGAACAACTAGTCTTAGGAGTATAGTTTTTTTTCGAAGGATATAAATGCTTTTGCGTACGGTTGTCCGATTATCAGTATTTCAGCGGGGCTTTACTGCATGAGAGAATAAATTATATGTAATTAAAATTTGAGATAGTGCCTGCATTCGCACATGAATTTTATCGATGACTAGTATCAAAACGAAAATGATAATTTTGTTCACATAACTGTAAAATCGTAACGATTTAATTATCGGCGGTATATGGACGAGAAAATGTACATCAGCGTAAGATTTATGTATCTTGCATGCTAATAGTATCTAGAATGGGTTTCGACGAACTTTCACTCACAGTAATAAGCATTGAACGATTCTACATTTTAAACACGAATTATAAATTATAATAGAAATAAGATAGAAGTTGATCTGCTGATTTTTCCTGTTTTTTTTTCTAAAATTTGTCAACTTATATATATATAGCAAGGAGTAGAAGCGAGTAAAATTCAAGTATTTACAGGCCCTCTTATTTGTATCTGAATAAAAACCATGCGTCTTGGTAGAACCTGAATAAAAATAACGCATTGGAATCCAGACATTATCATCCTTATAAATATAGATATTTTTTGCCCTCTTTCTCTATCAATTATAATTATTAATTCACGGTATATACAAACAATACGAGAAAATATTTCGTGTCGGGCATGCCATTTATTTTTACTTCGTTTTCAAGGCTGTGTTTTAGGCTAATCAAACTGTGTATTGTTCCTTTTTATTACGTGCCTCTGATCGGTAATAAGGGAAAATATCAAATTTCATAAAGTAGTATCTGAGTGGTTTAAGTACAGAACGGGAAAATTTATGGAACCTTTCATTGCAGCAATTTAAAAATATCATCATAGTTTGGCCGATAAATTTGTCAACCTTTCATCTACTCGATTATTATCATGACAAAATATCGATACTTTGTTTTAAATAGAAGTGGAATCATCGGTGTCCGTGTCGTCGTATTCGTCGCTATACAGTCCACGAACATTTCCGTCTGTCCAGTTATTTTCTACCGACACCTCGTATCTGTTCTCGTGTGTTTTATTCGAGGGCACGATCCTTACATAAGTGTTCTTCATGTTCCTTAATTCGGATTGTATGCTGGTGTTCTTCGACACCGTAATCCTATCGCCGCTGCTTACCGACTTCGAGCGAACTTTATCTGCCATTTTCTCGCCGTCCATCGATTCCGAAGAATCTTTTCTTCGGCTGTTTTTCCTACCAATCTTCTCCCTGTTACTCGCCGCCTTTCTTCCAATTTTCGGGCTTTCGGCTTCTAAATATTTCTTAATCCACTTGGGCGCCTCGCTGGAGTAGGAATACTTTTTCACGTACTTCGCACTGGCCATCACCATTGGCACGTCTGTCTCGATCACCGTAGTGATCACCTGCTCATTCTCGTCGAAATTACTTTCTAAATACTTCTTCTTTGGTATCGCGGACATGTTTATCTTGCCTAGCAGCGAGGAACTCTCGTCCGTTTCGTACGTGTACGAATAATGTTTCTGTATGTGTTTGGGAGCCTCGATGATATCGACAACAGTGTCCGAGTTTGAGATCATATTCTTTTGGTTCTCCTCCTTCTCGTCCCTTCGAAATCTCTCCAGGGCCTCCTCGAACAATTGTTTCGGCAACTTTCGACCGAAGTCCAGAGGTCTTATCGGAGAAATTATGCTCTGCCTTAGATTGCCGGTTATACTGTGCCTCTGTCTCGTCGGCGGATCAAGCAATCGGCGCAAACTCGAGGTTCTTATTTCCGGTACCGACATCCTCTCCCTTGCCGGAATCGGCGAAACTGATCTGTACAGTTTGTTTGCCGTGAGCGTTGTCTGACCCTTTGCTTGCGTTGCCGCTGTCAGGTGCGCGGTCAAATTGAACCCGGTGACGCGTTTGTTTAACTCGGTTGAGAATTGTTGCCTTTCGTTTGGCGGTAGTATCGGCGTGGTACTCGCCATCAGTACGCTGCCAAGGCCTTCCCTGGTCGGGCTCCTGAGTTTACTCGCGGGAATCCCTGCCGGCTCCTCGATCTTTGTCTGCTGGTGTTCGCTGATAGGTGAACTAGCTATTGGCAACAATCTGGACCGTATTACTTCATGGTTTCGCGTCAATTGACTGTCCAAACTGAATCTCTGCTTGGGCGTGCCGGCCATCAGCCGGAGATCGTTTTGCGTCTCCAGCTCCGGTATTGAAAACCTGTCCCGGTTGAATTTCGTCGCGGCGGGGTCCTTGAAGTTCTTGTATTTAGCGCCGATATCCAACTGCGACAGACGATCCCTCTGGCTGGCGTGTATGGCGGGGGAGAAACGTTTGTGCTTGACTGGCGGCGGCGAAGGTGAATGGAATACTATTGTGGACAAATTCAGGTCCCTCCCTATACTCAGGCAAGGCTGGGACAATCTCTGTTGGCCGCGGTTTGGATGATAATCACCGGTGACCAGAGTTGGCTGAGAGAGACGTTCCCGTTTCGCTGGTACCTCTTGCCGCAATGCGAACCGTCTTATGTCCGGTTGTGACAGCCTCGAGGTCCCTTGATCCATGGTTAAACTTCCCCTCGAGCTTCCAGCGAAGCCCTGCACACTCGGCGCTGATAATCTTTCTTCCTCGTTGATGCTGTTATCCCCGGAGGCCGCCCTGAGGCTTGTGTACGATAGCCTGGAGCCCCGATTCATCCCGACAAAATTGATGCCGCTGAAACTGGAGTTCAATGTAGGCTGAGACATTCTGATACGACGATCGGGCGAACCTCCCGATCTTCTGTCGTAGGATATCAGTAGCGTTGGTAGATTCGGTTGGGAGTAACGACTGCGTTGGCTAGCAGGTGAATAACTCGGTGGGCAGGGTGTCGTCGAGTGGGTCCCGTCGTACGTTGCCGAGTCCTGGGACTCGATGCTTGACTGCGATTGGGGAGGTAGTTTAATTGGAGTGATATGAAGATTGGGATGGGACAGTCGGTTCTTACGACCGTGCGTCGGTTTCTTTAAGTGATCGATAAGATTGGGCTGCGAAAGACGGATGTAAGGCGTGGGCGGTCGGTTCAGGTACCAAAGGTCCCGTCGGGAATACGGTTCGCATCAGAGGGTACCCTCTTCTCGTAAACGGCGTATGAAAACTGGTCGAACGTCCTCGAAGAAGGTGGGTAGATCGAGTTCGGCGGCACGGGCGATTCCACCGTCTTTACATTCTAGCCAGTAGGTGTCCATCGAGCCTTTCCCCTGTAATATTAGTTGTATACAAGCACATTGTTCAACACTTGGTATTATTATGTTCCGCGAGTTGTACCTTAACGTCGACCAAGCCACGGTGGGCAATTTTGAATCCTCCCACAGCGTCCAGGGCCTTCTTCATCTCCAAGCTAATGTGTATTCGTAGCGCTTTATTGGAAAAAAGGAAGGACAAGAAAATTAATATTAAAATGAACAAGTTTTACATTCAACGCGATATGGTAAATTGATCACAGTACCCTCTCCAGTCGATTCCATCCGGCTGGCTGTATTAACAGTGTCCCCAAATAGACAGTAGCGAGGCATTTTGCTTCCCACAATGCCAGCGACCACGGGTCCTGTGTGAGCACCGCTTCGTATTTGAAGTCGTTCACCAGGACGCTTCGGCACTTGAAAGACCGACGACGCTGCGAGGAGATCCAGTGCCATTGTTGCTATTTCCGATACGTGTTTGTCTCCTTTAAGAAAAATATATGTTCGAACGGATAGAATCCTTGAAATTTGTGCAATCAAATAATGTCGGGGCAGGCCTTTACCGTTCCTAACAGGCAGGCCAGACGCAACCATGTATGAATCTCCAATCGTTTCCACTTTGTACACGTCGTAACACTCGATGCGGGCATCGAACAGTTTGTAAATCGAATTTAAAAACGTTACAACCTGGGAAGCAGAAGAAATTGAAGCGCAAACAAATCGCAGGCTGTTGTTACACGTTGGAATGAAAAATATGTCACCTCTAGGGGTGTGTTCTCTGCTGCAATTTCGGTGAATCCGACTATGTCGCTGAAATATACGGTCACTGCCTCGTAATATTCCGCTGGAACCTGTTGCGTTTGCTTTAATTGTTGGGCAACACTCGGAGGCAACATTTGAAACAGCAACGTGTCGCTCTTCCCCTTTTCTTGTTTCAGTTCGCGGGCCTTTTGTGCCAAATTGGCCGCGTACATCTGCAAGTTTTTCAGCGAGGGAAACGTACATTTGACACGAAATATTTAATTAAAGTGTACGCCCCATGTATACATATGCATCAGGGACTAGAATTTTTACTATGAACGGTATCGAGACGGAATACGATAACGTGATAATGAACGTCATCGATTTCATTGATTTACCAGGCCGCGAGTGACGCGAGACGCGGTTAATATTATGAAGTTGGAATTACATTGAAATAGACGAACAGATGTGCGTGTCGTTTGATTAATATTGTCGATGCAACCGAATGAAAATTCCACGTAACGAAACATTGCTGCGCAATTCTTTCGCCGGAACTGACGGCAGATACATACAGTGACATAAACGGCGAATGTAACCGATAATTAGGCTCACTTACTTGTATCGTCGCGACCGCGTTACGTACAAGTATTATAATGATAGGAGAAACGACCAACACCAGCACAACTATGGCTATTCCGGCAACTTCTTTGTTACTCGCATCTTGCAGAGTCGAGTTCACGTAATCCCTGTTGAAACACAGTTTGCCCACGGCGTTAGACCACCGATAAGTTTTTTTTTACAATTGACCGGTGCCTCGTGAAATCTCGTCGGGCAACATTTACCTAATCATGTGCCGCAATTCCCGCTGAAGTTTACGCAGCTCGTCCACGTAGGTCGCCATTGAATCGAAATAAGCAATCGCATCGTCGACGCTCGGTTCCCTCTTCTGGTTCCGCAGGATCTCATCACGCCTGTAAATGCGTGTTTTACGGGCAAACTTGTCTTTCTTGTTTCATGCATTCTGCAGGCCGTCGCGTCGCTCGAAACCTTTCGAAAGTTCGGCGCAGACGTTCGACAGTTACCAGCAGTCGAATAAGTCAACAAATTTCGTCCTACTTCGCATCGTCCCCTTCATTATTCTATCACCTTCTTCGCGTGTTCATTGCCTACCTAGATTTGATTCGCCCGTAGTCCGGCATGGTGCGGGTCAGCTCGTCGTAAAAATGTTTGAGGGAAGGCACGTATGTGAGAGATCCGCTGAGGAGATCGCGTCCAAGAGCTTCGTGGCGAACGTAGCTGACGTAGTTGTCCCCGACGAGGATCCCACGCCCGAAATAATTGATTCCGTACACGGAAGCGATGCCCAGGCTCTCGATGCTCCTCAGCAAATTTTTGAAGGCTATCAGGTATCTGAAACGGCGATGCATTACGTCAATTACGAGGACTCCTCGACAAAACGTTCTTCGTTAAGTTCATAATTGCGATACAAAATAATCAACCAACGAGACGCAGCATCGTCGGTGCAGACTTTACGGCGGCGCTGTAAACTTTCCTTTAATTACAGTCGCGACGTGGCGAAAGCCGATTTATTCCGGCGCGTTCACCGCGGATTCCGTTCGACTCGCTTTTACACAAATTTTTCCTGAACATTCCCCGGTACGATCCCCGTTGAATTCGTAGTTGCGTACCTCCAAACGCCGCTGTTGTCCGTCTCTTTAATCTGTGTAGTCAGGTGGTCCAGCATAGCCGCGTTCACGCTCGTGTACCAAGCCATTACCTCGGTAATGCTGCTCTCCTCCGAACTTATTTTCTGCCTGGAACATTATCGAACTTGAGCACGACACTCTCCGCCAAGTCTCTGCTGTCTACAATAAAGTCTGCAATAAAGATCGATCTATGTCCAGCGTCGCGTTATCGCCGCGACACAAAAATTCGCCGCTCTCGCGTTTCGAAATTATTGCGGGCAATACACGCTCGAACGGACAGGGGGTCGAATCGATTTCTCGAATTCTGCGAAATTCCGCGCCTCTGCCGACGAGCGAACGAATTCGATTGCCGCGCGCGAACGATTAACGAACGGTCGCGACTTCGAAATCGTGCCGCGTCGGATAGTGGCGATAAGCGTTACGTCGAGGCGTCTCTTTTTAGTCGGAGACGCGATAGTTGTAGAGCGACAAAGAGAAAGCCGCGCGATGGCGGAAAGGGGATGAAGAGGGCAGGGGGGGGGGTGTCTAAAAATATTGTCTACTGCTCCAAATGGGCGGTCACGCGCTCATGTGTGACAACCTCATCTATTGCTCATAAAGGTGGTCCGACAGAGAAGGCCGAGGCGCGACAGAGGTAACGCGACGCGCCGTTCCTTCGAGGGCGTCTATCGGATCCCCGCGCGTGCATACACCTGCATACGTGTTATTCTCATTGGACATTTTAATGAGACGCGAACATCCGTCCCCCGTGCGGACGAAACTTCACGCGCCCTTTAAACCTCGAATCTCGTTGGGTTTTCTTTGAACGTTCTCGCAGCTCGACCGCGGGGTCGACGCGCGTCGAGCCTGTCGCGTGGAGGCAGTAGACGACGCGAGACGAACGCGATTAGGACGTTAATTGGGGAAAATGAAACTGGCCACCGCGATGGGAGACCTTTGGAACGGCTAAAAATAATCGCCTAAATAGCTACACTAATTAATTCCGATCGAGCCCGATCGAAGATTAATGGAACGGCGTTTCTGGCGTTTATAATGGAATAAAATCGGTTTGACACGTATGCTACCGCGTATCCCCGTCATCTTTGTCAGCCTTGTGATATCCTGGCTGGAAGCAGAAGAGGATTGTTAGCGGGTTGTTACCGATGCCCCCGCTGACAGAATGACGTTCTATCGTTTGACATATGTTCGCGGTAATAGCCGGGTCGAAAAGCATTACTTCGATCGATCAACGGAGAATTTCCTATAATAAGGATGCCTAGAATCCAATAGCCTTTGGTTTAAAGACGCTCCGTACCACGGCCAGCATAATGAGATGGTTCGCTCGCCGCCATTGAATTACTTCTGCCGCGAAAGAAAATTCTTGACAGAAGTCGGAGAGGAGGATACACAGTTGAATGCCCGTACACGTTCCACGGTCCTGTTAATGGAAAATTTCCCTCTGGTTATTAACGCTTAGCCCGTCGAATTTATGCGAGATACGCCCTCGCCTTTAATTGGCGCCGTTTGCGGAACAGATTAGAAAGGTGTCGCTTCTAACGATCTAAAATTAATCCACCTATCGGTTGGTTCGTTTTTTTTTTATTAACATTTCGTATTAGCTCTCCTCTACGAGACGGAATTTTTCGCGGCGATACTTGGCCACTTCTATCGATTTATCGGACGTGCATACGCCGCCGTAGCCGCTCGCCATTTTCAGTTCGTCCAAATGAAAAACGTGCTTCCTGCAAATATTCCAGACCGCGGCACAATAATGTTGTTCCAAGCGCGTTTCCCATCCGTTTCTGAATATCGAACGTCATCCACACTCGTACCCCGGATAAATATCTCGCCGCGTTTACGTCGCTCTGCGGCTTTGCCGAAATCGCAAGGGACGATCGAGGAATTCGGTTTCCCCAGGCGATTCCGCCGTTCGTCGCGCGTTTCGTTGGCGCACAATTGTCGCTCGTTTCCGCCTTGGTCTTGAAAAACCGGGTGCAGCCTACGTATTTTTGTTATCATCGATCGATACGCCAAGACGAATGCGAGCACGGTGCTGCTATTATAAAAGCATAAAACGTGCGGCACGTATCGTATCAGCCCCGCCTTTTGGCCCTCCCTTTCTAATTAGTTGATCAAGCCGTACTATCGCAACACCGTGACGCGTTGCACGGTTGTTTGTTTAATCAAACGATCTGCGCGACCCTGCCGCGTCGAACACCGGGCAAAGGGTGCACACTTGAGGGCGGAGAGTTCCTTTCCGTCGGCAGAATGGAAATTCAACAAGTGCCGGAACAAAGACTGGGGAGGAACGACGGCCCACTTTCGTGATTTTCCGTACAAATCGAATGCCGCTTCGGCGGATTCGTTGAAACCGGACTCGATCGAACGTTCGCGAGCGTTCGACACAAAAAGGACGAGCGTTTATTTGCTCGACAAAAATTAACATCGGAGGCCGTATACGTGTTCGGACCCTTCGTTTTATATTTCTAGATGCCCGGTATTTATAGAAGTTTAGTTACCGAAAGAGGCGCGCGCGTACAGAGAGCCCTGGGGAGGATGGAAAAAAGAAAAATAAAACGCGTGACTGTTCAATCGTTTGCGCGGGGGGGGGGACGTTATGATAATTAGGGTACATCGATCGGACGCGTGAGGTGTCTCCTGACGTCATTGGCGCAGAGTACACGTGGATTCTGTCTGGAGTAAACGAGAACCCCGAGTGTTCGCTAATCGATTCGTTACCTGAAATCCTCGAGGCGTGCTTGGAAGGCCTCTTTGCTGACCACGTCATAGGCTTGCGTCTTGCTCTCGTCCCTCGGCACCGAGACCAGGGGCCACGTAGTCATGTTGTAAAGTGCTTGATCGGTTATGGCGAACCTCTGCGTCAGGTTCGACCTTGAACAAATGCAACAGACCATGGTGTGTATTTGTGGTGCGTCGATAAATTGCCACCCAGGTGGAGATTATCTATTCGTTTTAGATCGGGTTGCGTACGAAACGTTGAAACGACTTTCCGCGACGTTTCGTTCAATCGTTCAATCGTTTTTAATCGGGCATGAATTTGTCGATGCCGAGGAGCCAGTCGGTGCAAGTCCAACTATCCCTGAAGAAGAGTCCCGTAGTTCGCAAACCTCGTTATCGTTCGAACTTTCAATAGATAAATCAGTTAAGTCGCTGGTTTGCATCGCGCACCGACATTGTCATCTTTTTTCTCCGAGGAATTCGTCAAAATCTTATTTAACTCGGTCCGACGGTCAATGGATTTACACCGATCGGCTTCTGAGCCCTCCGTTTACCAATTTTATGGAACAGAAGGGTGAAATCAATGTGACACGTCTCACCGATCATCCGCTTCTAATCACCGTCCCGAAACCTTGAATTTACGGCTACCAAATATAATCACTGTAGCAGCGAGTTTCCTCCCCTTTTTTAATATTCCTTAATCACCATTAGTCGCCCTCCTTTCCCCTCCATCGACAATATTAAAATATCACCGCGCGATCACGACTAATTCCTTTCGAATCTGTAAGGATGCACCCGAGATAAATCTCTGTTTCGGTCGTAAGCTATTCGGGAGAAGCTGTTTTCGTATTCAGCGACGGTATTGTTTGCTCGTATTACTGGGAGAAGTGTGTTGCGTCGGTGGCGCCTTGATTAAAGAACACCCTGTTGCCCATCTGTTTTCATCGGGCCGTGGGTAAAGGGGTTTCAACACTTCGAAAGCGTGGCTTTTCTCGTTCGGTCACGTACACTGGGAGATCAAGCAATTTTCGAGACTGTTGACGCACAGGGAAATGGAGCCTGCCGATTCGCGCTTACCGATATACCGTTAGCATGTTCTACGAATGAAAAAAAGCAACGTGCAAGACAGTTCGGCGTTTTATAACTTTCAGCTGCAGCGAAAACGTTCGCGAGAATTGTTCGACGTTGTGCCATGGTAATATACCTTAGGGTGTTGCCGTTGGTGTAAATAAAAAACGCAACCTCGGATCTCTCCAGCTGCATCCGCGTGACAACCTTCCCCAGGTCCGTGGCGATTGTTACCTGCAAGCAATTCATAAACGTATTCAACGCGTGTTTACCGACCGTTTCGACGAAGCTTTTCAACGTGACGAGTGCGCAAATGAAATTTAAGAAAGGCGCACAGTGATCGTCGAAGCTGATCGTCGAATTATCGAATACCCACTCGAAAGCTACTTCTCTCGGGCACCTGAAATTAATGGCAAGAGGCGAAAGGTCGAAGTGGACAAGATAGGGCGGCAGGACGTTTCCTGGGTTTACGCCGCGCCGGGACTTGAACTTGCAAGCGCACCTGCAATTGGTTGCCGTTACATGCGTGTACCTTCGACTTTTCCGTAGTTTGCGCGCACGGAACATTCGAACAATTGCAAAAAAAAAAGCGTAAAGAGAAAGGGTGAAGTATTTCAAACTCGACGATCGCCAAAGGTTGCACGATTAATGCATAACAAGTGAATGTCAATGAACATCGGATAAAATTAATTTCAACGTTTCATTTCGCCGCTGTCCCCTCGTCTAATGATTCTCAATGGGGTAACACCGCGCCGACAAGTTCGCGCGTCGAGAATTGCGAAACATCGAACCAGATAATGTCACGTTAACACGACTAACGCTATCCAACCCGTCGGAATTAATCTCGACGGTAGGTGTTCGGCGACCCTGCGAACTAATCGCTATGGATTATCGTCGTGACGGCGATGCCTTCTATCGTCCATGAAATTGAACGAAATTCTTGAAAAACCACCGACGAATTTCCCCGCTGAATCTTCCGGAATATCTAATAAATTGCGAACGCTGGGGCAATCGATGCAATCGCTTGGCCGCGCGGTATCGCAAACAATTTAATACCGTGGAAAAATGCCCGGGGGAAGGGTGAAAGACCGTCGCCATTGGCAGGCGAATTAAGTTTCTTTCGTGGTCGACGAACGGGCTGAATTCTCGTTCGACTCTTCCTACAGATTTTAATTATAAAGGGCATGGCGGAGCGGTAACGCAAACGGCTACAGAACTCCCGATAGGTTTACCTAGCTGGGTCTATGGAAAGCATCCTGAACGACGAAGACGGGCACGGAAAAAGCGGAGAATACGTTCGTTCTTTTCCGCTCTTCGGCTCGCCATACCACGGTTCCTCCTCGAGCAAGTAATTCAAGATCGAACGGTACACAGGGAGGTGGCTGCGCGCCCTATCTCGATGAATTTCGATCGGATCCATCCGCCATCGAGCGAAACACGGCTGCTTCGTTGTAGCATGGAAATTTTTCTCGACGACGACCGACGATCGAATTAAACGATGCTAATCCTCTTTGCCCGACCGTTTCAGGCTCACTTGCGTAACGATCTCCGGTCCTTTGTTGACAGTACATCAAGTTTCGAACGTGGGCGAGGATCGGACCGCTATGCAAAGAAGCTTATCCCTTCGTTTCAATCGTTTTTTCACTTGCTCGTGGGAAAGCTATAGGGCGCGAACAAAAATTGAGCACGTACTCCTTTCGTGGTAGCCGCACGGATGCGGGGGAAAAGAAGAGGAAGAATCGTCGGGAGCCCGTTCCGACGTTCTTCGGCCAGTTAATTGGAGTTCCATTTATTTTCGAGGATCGATCGCTTCTAGTAACAATGCGGCTCCGTATGAAGAACTATTATGAAGAACGTGACGCACCATGGAACAATGCAGACGTGCCTTTGTCGATGACCAACGTATTGTGTTACAGTAGAATTGGTTATTGCTGGTTATTTACATCACAATGCAAAATATCATACTTGATGCCGCGTAATCGATAGATTGTTTGCTGCGTGGAACGAATGGGGTACAGCGAGATCGATGCGTTTCGGTCTTTCCGGATTGAACCGTGCTGGTGAATTATTATGCAAATCGGATTTCTTTCGTAGAATTCGTTTCGCGTGGGTCGTA
The DNA here is from genome assembly GCA_963969485.1 of Nomada goodeniana. Classification (NCBI taxonomy): domain Eukaryota; kingdom Metazoa; phylum Arthropoda; class Insecta; order Hymenoptera; family Apidae; genus Nomada; species Nomada goodeniana. The sequence goes on along the minus strand of OZ018301.1, from coordinate 3,149,735 downwards.
AATATCGCGGAAAAGTTATTAGCGTATATTCGTTCACCGCGCGACGAGAACGCGCTCAATCGGGCAGTGTTCGTTTGCTATGCATAGTTTTAGTTTCTATCGGTTTTGAAGAGATCGATTCGAAATTGCGGCATCAACGGCGAAGATTTCCAATTGTTCGCGGCGATTCGATTGGCACGACGGAATTTCAAATTTGCACCGCAAATTACGTATGTGTATACGTTTCTGTCGAATTGGAAAATAAGAAATTCCGATCAATCGCGAGATATGACAAATTGCCAAGAGAATACCGGCAAAGAACTATTGCACCCGATGATTTCGAGGCGCGAACAGTTGCGCGATCGAAAAGCTTGTCTCCGCGTTTTTCAATGAACGTGCGCGCATACCTGGAATTTCAACGAACAATAATTACCTGCCGGTAAAAGCTTCGTACACGCGACGCGAACGATGCGCTTATACACGGCGGTACAGCAGGGGGCAATTCGTTTTCGTGGAAGACCAAATGGAAATAGAATCGAGAAGAAACGCCATAAATTGTAGACAAAGCCATCCACGCCGGCCTCGTTATCATGATCCGCGGTCCGTGTGCTCGAACAATCGAAGAAACGGATGGCTCGATTGCGATCGCACGGCAGATGTTTGCTCGTCCCTTCGTTACTTTTAAACGGTTCGCCGATCGATCGCCATTGAATTATATGTGCCCGACCTAATTGCATTCCTCGCATAATTACTTGCCGGCGGAGGGACCCACGAGGCAGGAAATGTTGCTGCTCCCTTATCTACAGATATATCCGTTCGTCGTGCATGAACTAAATGTTAGCGGGACCGAACGAAAATATAGAAAGATCGCAACAGCATTGAACCATGGGCGAACCGTTACTACCCTAGATACATTTAATTGCTCGATTACCTGTGTCTCAATATCGGAGACCTCCTGCCGATAGATCAGTATGTCGTGAAGGGTGTTGGCCGTCTGGACGATCAACGCCAGGATCGGTATGAACGGCAGCACCAGCATTTGCAGCAGCTGAATTCGACGTCCACGGCGATGTGCCGGATCTGTGGCACGTGCCCAGCAGGACTTCTTTCGGTTCGTCTTTGTCGCAGAGACATCGTCCGACGAGAGGCTTCTCAAGGAGCTTACCTCCGCCACGCACGAGCCATTGCGCGGCGACATACTGAAATCGTATTTTCGAATAAGTTTGCTGGAACACGTTGGCCGAAACTTATTGGCTGCTTGTACAGTGGCGATGCATTTCGTTACGGAGATATCGCAGGGCATTTCAATGCCACGCAATTACACACGAGGATCGATCAAAATCATTGGAGTTTCTGTTGCACGAGTGTAATAGGCGACGGTATTTAATTACAGGTGAAGATCGTGCATACACATTGGGGCCTTTACCGGCACGGGGCGAGCGAGCTTCTGCTGGTAAACGTGCATGTACGCGCAACATACGGGACAGGCAATGTAATTAAACTACGCGGGCTATTTTACACTTAACAACATTAAGAGGGGACTATTTACGCTCAACTACACAACAGACAAGGTTGATTCTTTAAGTGATTGAAAGTTGGATATACATTTAACCGGTGAGAGGACATTATTAGCAGTGCTGCATCAACGTATGCCTGCGTCCGTGCATTGTTACGAGGCGACGAATTTAATGGCCGGCAACAAATTTTATGCTGCCTTTGGGATAGCAGACACTGACGATTCTAAATTATATCGGTATCGCGTTGAAATTTCTATAAGCGTCTTCGATGCAGACTGAAAACGAGATAATTGTAACGGAGACGTAATAAAAGAGCAGGGTGACGGGCAGAAAAATAGTCCCTGATATTACTGAACCCGAGCATCTTACTCGGTGCGCGCGTGAAAGAAAATCAAACGTCCAAAGAAACGATCGAACTGACGGCAGTCGTTCGTTGAATAGTGGCTGATTGTCACGAATAGGCGTTCAAATACAAATTAGAAAGCGCGTTGCCATTCCCGTTTCCCTACACGGACTTGTCTGTCCACGATCGAACCGTCGTCGAAGTGTCGGCAAGTCGAAATTCAGAAGCAGTATAAGTATCGACAGTTCGGTTTCCCTTCTACTTTGTCCATCGCCCGTATGGCACACCGGTGAATTGGATTAATTGGTGTAATCGGAAAACAATGTTCGTTGCTTCACCTCGAGAGAACACGCAATAAGGGGGCAACAATGAGGCATTGCTTGCGGCGAACTCCAATAAAGCGAACATAGTGATCTTTTGACGGCGTACACTGCCAGTTGCTCCCTAGAGTCGTGGGACAATAATCACACAATCAGACGTAACCAAGTCTAAGGACGAAACTTAACCGTTCTGGGTGAAACGATGTCGCACATTATTCGCAGAGTTTTCCCTTACCAAACTTGCCCCGCAATGAAACGTACCGCTGCGACGTGAAAGATTCCACCCCATTGTTCTCAAGTCATTCGCGTTTTTTACACTATCCGGTAACAATGACAACGACGTTCCCGATTAAGCGAAGCGCGTTAAAAGACGTGGAAACGTTTGGTTACGCTATCCTTTAGTAAAGAAGACAAGAAAAGCGACACGTAGGAATGTACAACGAAGGAAGCCAGGCGAAGAAAATAGGATGCATCGTAAAGGAACTTGTTGAACATCGAGCATTGCGTCGTGCATCGGTAAGATCGTCGCACGAAGGTATCACGCGATACATTTGTTGACACAGACTACACCAAACGCCTCCGGGGATTCGAGTGAGCTCTTATTCGCGCGTACGTCAATGCCACCTAAGTACGTGTCTTCGCTGAGACACAAGGATCGTTCGAAATTGCGATCAATAAGAACAACAATGCCCATTTGGAATACAGAGACAGACACACGCGGCGACCGGACTAAGGGAGCGGTAATTCGCAAAACGAAGAATATTGCTCGCTTGAAGAATGGAGACACGTCGTAGACACATATGGCAAGGTTTTTCCCTTTCAACCCCCCTGTTGTTGTCGCTTCAACGATCGGAATAACGCGATGCTAGTCGAGAGCGTGCTGCAAATAATGAACCGCAGGGATGTATATACGATGCGAACCGTCCCTCTCCTGTCCCATAATTGTCACAGGAGGCAACGCGCCGTTAGAATATGCACCGCTACTGTGGAGCGGTTTATTGTCATGCTACTACATGCGATCGCCAAGGGAATTCGGCGCCGTTTTCGAGGAACCGTGCAATCGTGTCATATCCGCGGGGCCATGTATTTAACGAAAGCAGCGAAACCTTCGTCATTAACTCCGTAATAGACACCGACTACTGTGCTGGCACTCGGGATATCAGAAACCTGTACAGAGTATAGAATTCGCTGGTGAATGATCATTTGAAAATGTCGTCGCTCGATATACGAGTCTAATAGAAGGGGCTACCTTATCGAGAATCGTGTAATCGGAAAACAGTGGCTCACGTCGCCTTACATTCGAGGATCCACACGCGTGTACTCGTTTATAAAGTACCGTTCTACCTCTTGTAAGCTGCATAATCATCGCGAAACCACGAGTCCGTCAACAAAGGGAGGAACGTGGCTACGATTCTCCGGGGACCGAAAGAAAGTTTTAAAGAGTAGACGAATGCGTCGGGGTAGGCGACGTTACTTTATCCCTGATGAGAAACTGTGGCGACACAGATGGCCCATATTGTCCGGCGAGCAGCGCAGAGGTTACTTAAGATGCGTGCTGGATCTAAAGGGCGCAAGAGCATAAGAGCAACTAAACGGATGAGAGATAACGCGTTTCGCAAACGAAGCGACGCGTAGAAAATAGGACAGGGCTCAGCGAAGGAACAGGAAACCAGCCTTTGTTGACACGATCCAGCCTGTGTAAGCTTGGTAACCAGTGAAAAGTCATGCATCGAACGGCGCACCCTGTACACCGTGACGGAAGATCTCGAGCATAATGAAGCATCGGCGTGATTTCTGAAAGACGCCAAAGATGCGAAAGCGTGACGTTCGCAATTGCCCGCGGATGCATCGATGCAGCCAAACTATTATACGTGTCGCGTAACCGCGATATAACGAATGCAAACCGATATACTCACTCGTTTTGTACGGTGAGCATGACTCCAGTAGCCAACGGTGTCCACCCTCACCTCGCGCGATCTCTCGCGATTCGATGGATCCGACTTCGGGCCTGAATGGCTTAAGGCACAACCAGGCGTATTATCTCATAGAGGAGGCTGCCCTCTCTGTCCATTCAGTCTCGATATAAAGGTACGCGGGGGAAGGGGCCACCGTCAAACCATCTCAATGGCAACAGACTACAAATAATCTACGAGCTGCAATTTTACGTATGTATGTACATATGTACGATGTGCTCCTCTATCTCGCGATTGCGATTAAACGCTGCCGCGTAGAGCGCCTTTTAGATTTCTTGCATTGGACTCTGGATTTATCCTTCGTGTCTGTCCACGCTTCAAGCAGAATCGGTTGAACGTTGCAACGTGGACCCGAGAAATCGTACGGGATTGACGCTCTTCCCTTTCGCAAGGAAAATCATAAACATTCTGATTTGAGAAAATAATATTCTAAATTAGCAACGGAGGAAAGAATGGCAGAATAATTTTGCGGAACGAAATATGTAAAATTTGATAGAATAGTTTTTTTCGTTCTCACCCCTAGTCCGTTTAAGGGCGTCTGCGAGGAACTACAATCCTTGCGTTAAAAGTCATTAACGTAAACTTTTGAAATGAACAATGTCGGAAAAAGAAATCGGTACTTGAGCAGAGTCGGTTCAACATTAAAGTAAATAATTAAAACAGGCCTTTACCTTTCATTGTGTGGAACTAATAAAACTAGACCCTGGATGTGCACGTGCAGTGTACAGATATCAATTTGTGTGCAAACGTGGCTATGTTGTGTGGCAGGAACACAAGAAACTTGTTTTCAACAGGTAAACAGAAAACGAAGTACCTTTGCAAACACTAAAACATGGCATGCAGAAAAAAAATGATCCTGGTTAAATTGAGTGATCGATTACACTGATGTCAATAAAGGATTCATGCAAACAAAGAGTGAAAAAAAAAAATGGAATCGTTCGGTTCCAAAAGGATCGAATTAAGATATCCCTGACGTTAATGATTTCCGTCAAAAATGTGCTTGTCGGAGATGCATGGGCGGCCGTTAGTTGCGGGCAACCACGTACAACCGGCATACTTTTAAATAGAGAAAATTGTTCTTACGCGTGTTTAAACGAGGACCACGAGAGACACGTGGTTGAAGACACGAGGACGTTCCTTTCTCGCGGTTTAACTTCTCCTCTCCCTCGCCTTTTTCCTTTTCCGGATTAAACTTTCTTGCTCTTGCTTTTCCACCTGACACACGTATATACACCAATGCGTGGATCCTCTTAACGATTCTTTCGACTCGATCGATAATCTCGAAGCTACTCGACTTGTTTACGGATTTCTTTTACCGATAAATGGTATCCTTCTAAAAGTCTTTCGCTCCAAACATTTTCTTGCCCTCCCTTTGCTTTTCACTTTGTTCTTTTCGACTTCGATCCAACGATTCTAAACGCGTATGGTTTTCCACGATCCTATATTTTTGTCTGCCCTTTTGTCAAATATTTATATATTGGAAATGTTTGACCAATGCATAGTTTACGTAAGTTGGGGTGGAAAAGCGAATGAAAAGACGAAAGAGGAAACAGGTGTTCCCGCATGGAATGCGCGATCGCATACTGACTAATGCGGTCCAGGAACGTCGGCGGTGAAACGCGGTAAACTCCATAGACGTCCAATGCGCATCCACGACAACCCTTCCGAGCACCGACATACTCCAACCCCCTTTTTCAGACTTTCTATATATCGGGAGCCATCGAAAGAAATATTTTCGTCAACAACAACATGTTGCTTTATATCATGTCCAATGCCACAGAATTTCAAAAGAAATAGATTGAAATATGATAAAGAGAATGTATAACGTAACACGTTGTTCTATTTTTGAAACTCCATGTTTTGTACTTCAAATTGGCACAACTTTTAAGACGGGCTAAACACGATTCAATTTTATTATATTTAAGAACTAACGCGAAAAGGATTTGTATGTAATATAATGACAGGTTCGTCGACACGAAATCGCGTTGTCGATATTTAATAAAGTTATTATATTCACTTACGATGCAGTTAAAAATAGTGACAAGCGCGTGTTAAAAAAGCGGGAATGTTTGATTGCTTGAGCACAAGTGCGCACCGTGATGCCATCTCTGAATAAAATTATAAGTATAATTTCTAACAGGAAAGTCTTGACGTCAACACAAAATTTTATCTTATCTGCTTTGCACTTGAAATTTTCTCTTTATGAAACGCATTATCTTCTTCAGATTTGCTGAAATTTTCCATGTAAGTGAGATCACTTTATATAACGCATCACATTTTTGTTCATTTTAAACACTTACGGTAATTTTCTAACATTTGTTTCATTACTATTAATGTATTCGGAATTTTTAAATTTCCTATGCAATACCATTTTATTTGAAGAAATTTAAGTAATACTTCACAAATTCATTGCTTTTGCTTTGTTGCTGTCGGCTTTTCATTTTCGTTTACATTATATAGCAAATGAAAATTTTCGATCCTGTTGCGCGCCAAATGTGCATGATAAAATATGCGCGTATATCATTCTGCAAGAAAGATACGACATATCAATATGATCGCAATCAAAAAAATACACGTAATCGAACTTATTTTAATGTTACGAAATAAGGTCGCACTTGAGCATACGATTAGATAAAAAAGTTTCAGCGGGTAAAAACGTGCTGAACTTTCCATCAGTCTTTCATTCTTAATAATAATACCATCGCTATTGGAAGGTAAGTTAGATGTAGCATTCGTCTCTACTATGCCGAAAACTTATATTATTCTATTCTATTTCTTGAAGGCACGTATTATTTTACGCTTTTCTTAATTACAATTTCTATTTTTATTATTTACCAGGTGATTTTATATTAACATATAAGCCATGACTACTTTGGATGCCAGTGAACTTACTATAATTAAAAAGGAATTGCACAAACCTTCCCTGGAGGAAATAAAAGATGGTAATTTGAAATTAAATCCATAATTACAATTGGAAACAAAATTTGTTAATAATATACCTTATATGTTGTAACAGTCTTGAAAGGTGGATTAGTAAACAATTTTGAGGAGGTGCAAGTAGAAGTTGTTGATTGTCCAGATTTAACGCAAGAACCTTTTACACTTGCTGCATCAGGTATGTAATAATGTAAAAACAATTCTTTGTAAATGTTACATATGAACAATACATTATAACGAATGCTTAGGTTTAAATGGTAATCAAACAATCTTGGAGGTTGGCGGACCATCGTTTCTTCTTCCTACTGTACAAAAAGACAAATTGTATGATATTAAGCAACTGCTTGATCATTTAAAATACAACAAAGATGCCTTTGTTATTGGAGCTGGTGCTGGCCCATGGCCATACATAAATTCCAACTGCGAGGTACATAATTAATTTACATTTCTAATTGATTTAAATATCTTACTATGTCAATGTTGTTTCTTTAGCTTATAATGAATATGGTTGTATCACCGTCTAATATAAAAAATAAAACATATATTTCGTCTGTTGATACAACCAATGGAAGCTGTCACCTTCAAAATTTACCTGATGATGAAACAAGGTTCGCTTTATTAGCCAATCTATTTGTTAACGAAGGAAAACCTGGGAAAGTTTTGAAAGTACATGCTAAGAAACGCATTGGAAGTGATGATTTCATTCAATGCATGCAAATGGCGATTTCGCAGCATTATCAGAATAATCTTGTTGGTAAGTTCTACTGCTGTTAATAAATTCAATTATTTAAATATGAATCTAAAGATTAACACTGAGCTTTTGTGAGTACAGGATTGGGAGGAGCATTTTTGATAAACGATGGAAAAGTCAAACAGCATATTATGCCAGATTTTTCTGGAACCCCATTGAATACAGAGGGCAAGCTCAATGACTGGTTACGTTTCTATAATATGTCAACACCCTTAATAGCTGTTGGCACATTCGTTAGTTCCGAAAGTGTAAGTAGAATTATATGAAACTGAATTTATAGATTCTGGATCTATTCTTCCACGTATATTACTTCAAGTTATATCTCACATGTATTGCTATTTTAGGACCTAGATCTCCGCGTTCAACATTTCCATAGCTTTTCGCATCACGGAGAAGGAGGTCATTATCATATTGATACAACTCCTGAAACTATAGAATACTTGGGATACTTCAATTTGGGTACTACACTTTACCGTATTGACAAACCATTAACTACTGTACAGTTTGGAAAAGACTGATATTTGTTATGCGAATTGTAAAACTTGTAAAACTTATTTCTTTTCCATTTTACCGAGCATAGCTGTATGAAATGTTGCCTAGATAAACAGAATTAATGTGGCTTGCTTCATGGTTTTAATAAATTCAATTTTTACACGATCTGTTACTTCGAAGTATAATTTACGGTTTCTTTTACTGCTGTTTTACATTCAACTCACAATCCCATCGTGACATTTTCCAAATCTTCCTACCAGTATTAATCCGTAATAAGCTGTTTGACGTGCAAAGCTGTATGTTAATTCTATCAGACAACAGATGTACTAATAGTAGACTGTAGTATACCGCAAATGTCTCGGTCAGTACAATCGTGTATCGCACTTGTTGAACTAGCGAAACGATGAAGTTCAGTATCGAATCTACAACTTCTTACAACAGTATACATCCAGTGTACCATTATACAGAACAATTTGCTAACAATGCTGAAACGTATCAGGAAGGTACCAACTGGTACGGAGTATTTTTGGCATTTTTGTCAGGCACATTTTTTACAATTAGTTCTTCGTTAGTCAAAGCAGTACAAAATGTACACCCGATGGCATTGCTAGCTATCAGATCTATTTTACAAATGTTAGTTATGGCGGGTGTGGCGATTAAAGTTTCCAAAAATCTATTTGGGCCCAAAGGACAAAGAATGCTGTTACACTTGCAGGTATGTTAGCTATGAAATTAAACATTTCTACCTCTCACCTAAATTATAACAATAAATACGAACAATCGTAAAGCATAATAATGAAATAAAATTTTGTTTTAGGGAATAGTAGGCGGGGCAACTTTATCGTTATTGTATTACAGTTTCCGCAAGTTACCTATAGGGGATGCTACAACAATTATATTTAGTTCGCCAGTGATCGTCATTGCATTATCTTTCGTTTTACTGAAGGAACCTTGCGGAATACTGCGTGTCATAGTTATGTGTGCACTTTTCGCGGGTGTTGTTTTTGTAGCTAAACCACCATTTTTGTTCCAGGTAAAACGAGAAGTTTTTTTTTATATAATTTCGTTGTCTTATATAATTAATCTGGCAATCTTATATGAAACATTTGTCCCCACAGGGGCATAGAGCCGAGCCGTACAATGTTATGGGATATGTGTGCGCCATTTGTGCAACATTCTTTACAGCTCTTAACATAGTTATCATGAGAAAGTGTTCAGAAATTCACTTCTCAGCAATAATCTTCAATCTTTCTTGGTGGGCACTTGTTACAGCAGTATGTTTCTTCTTTCTTGTGTCAGATAATCATGAACACGAATCGAAGTTGCCGCTCGATTGGATCACCTGGAGTAAAATATTGTTAATAGCATTTACCGGTCTAACGGGTCAAATATTGGTGACCAATGCATTAAAATTAGAAGGAGCTGGAAAAGTATCGGTGACTAGATCTTTAGATATTATTTTAGCTTATATTGTACAAATTTATTTTTTCGGAGATGATCCTACATCGACCAGCGTCATTGGAGCTTTTTTAATTATTCTTTCTGTTATATGTATGGGATTTGAGAAAGAAATTTATGGTATTTGTGATTTTATTCCCTAGTCAAAGATACAGTATCTTAAATTATTTATCTGATCTTAGTGTAATAACATAGATAATATTATACATATTTTTGTATGAATGGTGAAAACATTGTTAATATACTACTATTACGATTTCCATAATATAAAGTTTCAACACTTTATGTAATGTAAAGTAGAATTATGTAAAACTACCATTCATTTACACAGTTTTCTTTTTACCGCAGTTTGTACCTCGCATATATTTTCGATTGAGTCAAAAAAAAACGAAAAGACCAAGTACTTGGCAATGTAACTCAACAAAACCATTATATAATATCGTAATATCTATGTAACTATAATCTGTACGTTTTATCTATTATCGAAATTTGTTGTGAGATAGAAATGACACAATTTTTTTTTAAGTATACGAATGAATACATATTTACAATTGTACATACATCATTACTATATGTATCTTGAATTATTATCCGTGACTTTGTGCGGACGTAGTTAACTGTACTTTTATAATTGTTGGCGATAATAAAAAAGAAAAATATATCTACGATTAACAATAAAACACCATACCATATCCAAGATAATAGTATGTACACTTTCTTCAACTACTTTATTCCCCGATGGGTATAAACAAACCTCATCAAGGAAATGCTAATATAGAGCTTATAAATCTATACATAATCTTAAAGTTTACCTTACAACCGAAATAATACATGTAAGAATGCTTTTTCAACTGTTTAAAATTTTACCATGCAACATAGTTTTATACGCTATACTACGTTATTTCGGATTAATTATTATTAAAAAAGAAGCCACGGATACTTACATGTAATAAATCCTCTTGTAGTTGAAAAAAATTGTGTACATGTTTTCTTTATCTTCTCTTAAACATTCTGTTTTTTTTTCTTTCTGTAATTTCATCCACCTTATATTTTTTTGCAATTAATGCCACCCGCACTAGCTGCTCTATGCACGCGTTAAGTGATTGTAAGTAAACTTTCAAATCTTCTAAATTATACTTAAATAATATTAAAGCTACGGTTAAACGGGAATGTAATTATGTATTAGTATCGAAAAAAAATTATGCCTAAATAAAATACCAACATTTGTATGAATTTTTGTAACTTCTTGTGCAAATGTAAATATATATATATATATACATATATATACATATATATACATATATATATACATATATATACATATATATATATACATATATATACATATATTTATATATATATATATATATATATATCCGACTATTATAATTTTACATGGGTCACATAAAAGATTATTCACCCCCAAGGATCTTGCACCATAATTTTGAGACAATACAAAGTTTGACTCATAGTCTGTTGTTCTAAACGTTTTCAAACTCATTCTAAGTATTCCTTTAACACTGTAGCATTAATATAATTATACATATCCTTAAAGAAATGAATCACTTTCCAAGAATGTACATAACATATAAAAATGATGCTGTCCTATGAATATAATTATTAAACATAGTTACCATTAGTTGAATACATTTTTTATTGACAACTGTAAAATATTGTTTTTCACGTAAATGAATGAACTTATTATGTGCTTTAACTTACTTACTGAATTTCTTCCGAATTTATCTATAAAAATATAGAAAGAATAGTATAATAGGCACAGTGTACCATTTCTAGAGACATAGATCTGAATACCAAATAATAAAACAGAATATATATATGTGTGTGTATATACATGGTTTTCCAACATGTTATAAATAGTATCAGAATTTCATATTCAAAATATCTCTCGATTATAAAAATAGAGCACACACGGTTTTTGATTGATTGCCACATATAATGCCATTGAAGTACAATTAATTTCCCTTCGAAATTGCATGTATACATATATATATCGAAGATAAGGGAGATACTACAAAGGTACTACAATATTTTGTCCCACTCAATACAAAAAACTATATGTATTGCTTCATAGACAAAATATATGTATGATTTAAGTGATCTTTAAAATAATGTTATTTAATTATACAACTTTGCTAATTTCCAATAACTCGAAACCGGAAATAGCAACTTCTTTTATTACTATTTAACAGGGCAAAGTATAAAATATCAGCAAAGTGATAAAAATGCTTATACGTTTTAAAAACTTTCGGTAAAATGATATCAAGTTCAAGACTGAAACAATATAATAAGATAAAAAAATGATACAATCTTTAAGGGGAAATAAATAACAATCAAAGCTTTTTGATTGAAATTAGGAGAACTTCAAAAAGAAGAAGGATCTACGTATCTATGTAAAACAAAGATACAAAAGCTACTTTTCTCGAAGCACGTAATGTTTGTATGAAATTGTATCCATTATGTAAAATAATCAATACCCCAGCATAGATACACAATATACGAAACCAAATTTTTGTACGATTATGACAACATATGGATATACATATGTCAACTGAAAGAAGATACAAATTTGTCCAACTTTGATCTATGATACCATTCAATGTAATACTATCATAGCACCCTTTCAGTAATAAGCGATATCATAAAATTAATGGATAAATTACGTAAGACAATGGATGTATTTTCAATATGTAACATAAATAAATGTAGAAACAAATGGAAGGTACAGTGTGATCTTTCTATGAACATTAAAAATCAGATCTCACTATGTATAATTTATCAATATTTAAATTAAAATAATTTCGTAATTCAAAACGTTTTAGATTTTAATATTTCCTTTTGCATAAAATTCTACACATATTTAATACAATCATATCATCATGCCAAATACAATAGAACGGTTCTATAATTTCATTAAAACCATTCAGATATGTCAGTATAAGCGAAGTAAATAAGTAATAATAAGCATATTTTATTTTATCACTAGTACTATTGAAACGGTAACAATGTGTTTGTGCTCCTTGTGTCACAAAAGGTTTCAGATTTCGAAAATTGATTTTTACAAACATTTGTACGAATATGGGCCAAATATATGTATTATTGCAATATTAGAATTATCAGATTTAAGCTAAAACAGGATGCTTCTGAATGTCTTTACTCAATTTAATTCTTCTATTACTCTAATGAAAAACCAAATAATTTGTAACTATCCAATTACTCTGCGCTTCTAAATTATTGTTGTAAGTAAAGAATTTATGAACAAACAACCTGGTGTCAAATGGTAATATCGCATACTAATTAGCTATATTAGTACTTCAATGCATTGGTTGCCACATATTTAATTACTTATTAGCTAAAAAGCAAATGTACAGAGTAAATTTAATTTATATAAACGAGTAATATTATAAAACACTCTCGCATTATTATTTTTAGAATACCTTAGCATTTTATGTACACAACGCGTCATTACTTCCATTCTTACCAAAATTTCATTATAAAATTGTGGATGGCAAAATAATGGTCTAAGGTATCAATTCTTGGACCTGGGTAACTGTGGCTTCGTAAATTGCAAATGTATAAAATAGTTGTAACATTAATCATTGTATCATGATTCAATATGAATTTTGAGCCAAATAGTAGTTCGTTAGTTTGTGGAAAACGCGAGTAGTATAAAAAGAATGTAGTGGCAAATATTAATTGGAAACGAACTGGAAAGTTTCTACATATCTTAGAATGACATAATAAACTAAAGACAGCATCAACTTTTAAAATATATGTTAAACACGAAAAATCTGGTACACTTCATAGAGCAACGAGTAGAGGACATTTCGGCATTATAACATAGTGCCAATTGAAATAAACAGATAAATTCTTCATTGACCACGTTAAAATATTGCTGGATTAAACAAATATTCTTAAAATAGAACAAATTCGCATACCTCGTTTAATGTCAGTGAACAAATTAAATCAAATGTGTATTGGAACATGGACCAACAGTTCTGCACGGCTGGAGAATACTGCAGAACACATTTCGCATGTATATTCTACAGCATCTGGTACTATAGTTTCTGGAATATCATCCACTGGTGCTATAACGCTATGAACAGCCAACAATTGTTGGGGTGTCGATTCGACTTTAACACTAAGCTTTACATTTCTGGTTCCCCCGTCTTCGGCATTATTTGCATCGTCCACATCGGGAAGAATATTTTCTTCCTCGGTTGTGACGCTTGCTTCGAATGCAACTTCTAAATTACTTCCATCCACGGTATGTTCAATTAATCTTGCTGACTCCGCATTTTCTGTATTATTATTGTTTTGTATTTCCTCTTGATCAACATCCATTGGCTCTTGTTTAATTCCTTCCTTTTGTTTTTTAATCTTTCTCAAAGCAGCCGTTCTTTTTCTAGTTGTTGGTTCTACCTTTTCATTGTTCATACCAAGAATATTACCATTGTTATTTCTATGATTATTGTTCGGAGTTTTTTGTAAGTTTGGCTCGACTTTTATATTAGTCAACGGCGATTGATGGTGGGCGGGCGTCGAACCTTTTGGAGTCTCATCTTTTTGTTTCGGGAATGTTGCGGGCAATGGTTGAAGCTTCCCTTCAATGTGATAACTAACGTTCTTTGTTCTCGGCCTGTTTCTTTCCCCGCCAGGAAATACACCTAATTTATGTTCTTGTGGTATCATTTTAGGAGTCCTCGTTACCATAGTCTTAGTTTTCTGCCCCTTTTTAACTCCATCACTACCGATTTCTACAGGCACTCTGGTCTTTTGAGTATGAATCATTTTAGGTCTTCCAGGTTGACTAGAAGCTTGAGATTCATTCTTTTTCTCTTCCTTTCTGAGTTTCTTCTTAGATAACTTGGATTTTCCTGGGTTTAACTTTGAATTACTAACAATCGAATTTATATTCTGTAAAGAGCTCTCAAAACTCTTCAGAACATTCTGATAGCCTTCCTCAACGTTTGATCGATGTTGCTTATTTTTCCGTCCAAGTTTCCTCTTTGTATTATCGTCTGAATCAGAACCACCTTCCATCATATCGTACTGCTCGCTCATACGCAACATTGTGTTCGTTTCATGCGGTTTCAGCTTACGTCTCCTTTTATATTTACGCGGCCCAGTTTGAGGCTGGCGCCTTAATGCAGTGTTATCGTCGCAATGTTGCACGATATGTGCAACTATTTGTTCCGACGTTGGATAGGCATCACCGCACACTTTGCAAAGGTACGGTGTAACGCTACCTACACATTTTGGATCAGGGCCAGAATGATGAGCACGAACGTGTTCCCTAAGAACAACCTGCAGCAATAAAGAAGAGCGAGTATTGAAACTGTGTATTACGTACTCAAATAGAACAGTAAAACGTAGTATAATCGGGGACTAACTCTTTGATTGAAAGCACGTGGACAAATTGCACATCCATACGGCTTTTCTCCCGTATGAATGCGTTCATGTTTTCTCAAAGTGCCACCATCGGCAAATGCTTTCCAACAGAATCTACAACCATAAGGTCTTTCACCAGTATGAATACGAATATGAATTTGCTGCGAACTGCGGCTCCCAAATGTTTTTCCACATTCTCGGCATGGAAAAGAACGACCACCTAGATCTTTATTGTGTGAATGACGATGGCTGACCAGAGCTCTTCCATCGGGAAACTCTTCACCACATTCATCGCAAGCTACCATTTTATTGCGATGCGAAACCATATGCCTAGAGGGTAAATACACGGTAAGTAAATAGTTTCCTCTGCGACGTATGTAGAAAATATTATATAAAATACCTTCTTAATCTAGCTTTGCTGTGAAAACGTTTTCCACACTTTGTACATCCGAAAGTTTTATCGACGTTGTGAACCCACGAATGCTTTAATAAACTGCGGTTATCTTTACAAGTTTTTCCACAGAGAGTACATGTATTTGGTGGTGCATCCTCGGCATGATTTTGCCGTACGTGCTCAGCAACTTCAGCATCGTCACGGCATCTTTCACCGCACAATAAGCATCGACGACTTGGCGATCTAAATATATTAAACGGGTCCCTTTATTAATAATTTAAAATTATACTTAGTTGGAAGTCGTTACTACTTATATTTCAGAAGCTCGGTTCTAACGAAAATTCTAATACTTCTGAAAATGCATTGTAAATAATACCTAGCATGAAGTTCAGCATGTGCTAGCAATGCCAATGCCTCCTCAAACCATTCACCACAGACGTTGCAAACGTGATGTTGACTCGGGCCTTCTACCATATCAGTTTCTTGCTTAATATGAATCCTAATATGATTAACATTAAAATTAGTAACACATCGTTAGTAACTACAAAGTAGCGGAAAATTCAAAACAAAAGCAACTTTAATCATTATTTTATGCATTATGTAACCTTAATAAATAAAAATTGATTATTCGGTATTGTTATACGTTAATCTTACTTTTGGTGGCGTTTAAGCAAATCCAGACGATGAAAAGGAACACCACAAGTATTGCAATAAAATTCCCCAAATCTTTCATCGCCTGTATATGTTGCATCGTTATCATATTCTTCTGTATCAGATTGTATTGCACCACCATGCTTGATACGAACATGTTCTCTCAGACTGTTAACATCCCAAAACATGTCTCCACATGATGTGCATTCGAATGGGCTATCACCTCCATGTATTCGTGCATGAGATGCAAGTGCCTTCTCCCTCGCAAACCCAACACCACAATATTGGCACACATATGGTTTTGTTGGATCTGTTATAGGCCATCGTGGTGTTTGCGGTTCAGTTGATACCGGTGACATCTGTTCGGTCCATCTGGAGCTCGATGCATAGTTACCACTGCGCGCAGAATTTCTACTAGTCATTTCTTCCAAAAGACGCATATCCTCGTCAACATAATCATAAGATTTATTGACGTACTTGCCCATTTCCATTTTATTGTCCTCCATGCTACGTTTTTGAACAGCAGCATTGTTTTTACGCTTTCTTGGTACATTAGACTGCACTTTCTTGCGTCTACCTTTAGTAGATTCTTCCTCCTCCTGTGCCAACGAGTCTTCATCGTTCAAGTCGTCCTCTAAACCATCTCGTGACGGTGCGTATGCATGAATCTTCAAATGATTCATTAGATCACATTTCCTCGCATAACGTGCACCGCATAGGTTACACCCATGAGGACGATCCGTCTGATGCGCCACCATGTGATTCATTAAGTTTGCCTTCTTTCTGAACCTTCTACTGCAAAAGTCACACGGATAAGGTCTACTATTCGTGTAAGAATCTTGATCAATTGGTAATGGTATTTCCATGTCGTCGTATTCAAGCAAATTTTCGTGGGACACTTTACTTTCTGGCATCTCGACCCTTGAAATATATAAAATTAATATACTATCGAACTTGTGCATTTTTAGAATTTAGAAATTTTATTTAAACCTTACCCATCTTCTGGACCCGATCTATCCCAGTTATCTGCTATTACTTCTTCTGTCACCTGTATATTCAGATAGTCATGACCTTGGTCTTGTGGAACTATATAAATAGATTCCATATCGTTGGTTTGTGGTACCATTAGTATCTCCGACTCTGTTGTAGGAGTAACATTTGGACCCGACTCTACTGTTTCTTCTACAGCAACTTCCTCGCAAGCCCCTATCACCTCCTCCTCTGCCCCTACTAATTGCGCCTCCAGACCGCATATTACCTCTTCGTGGATCACGTTTCCCACCTCCTCCACCCATTGTAATGTTAAATCTCCAGTAACATCCATTTTGTTATTTTGTAAAATTATTTGATCACTGTAACCACTATAATGTAAAAATTACTTACAATTTGAACTGTTAATAATAAGCATTTTACATATATGCATATAAATACAGCTATATATCTGTGTGTATATATTCATTGTATATTTGCAAGAAATTTTTATTTTATAAAATCAATTGAGTCTGAATACAATTAATTGAACTAAATTTGTAACTATTATTGTAAATAAATTTCGCTTGCCTGTGTAGCATGAAATTTTCTATCCGCAATGTAATTACATACTTAATTTTCAACTGCAAGTTAAATAATAATGTTATGAATTAAATCACTCTACTTAAATATAATTTTTGTAGAAAAATAACTGCTTTAATATAGTATTTAGAGATTTTTTGCGAAAATGGAGGTTTAACAATTTTCGATTAATTATAAATTAAATTTATTTGCGAGAATATAGCTTACTATTACTAGTGTAAGGTGTAATACAGCAAAAGATTTCGTGTGAAGGTAGATTAGAAGATACGGACTCTACATATACGAAGTGATATATTAATTTTGATTCTGAAAGCCTGGAGAAACATTTTCGCTATACTTTTTTAACAGTGGATATTGAAAATGTTGACATCTAAGGTTATATTATATAGGTTATGACTTTCGAGGTTATAACAAACATTTCGGAAATGAAAATCGCTTTACGCGGATAAACCAAACGAAAGAAGTGCCAAATTGATCGGTAATGAAAGAGCGGCCAAACGGGTAACAGTATTTTACATATGATCAAAGCAGTAGCCATAGCCTCTCTTTATGCCAAGCCTCCTTCCATCCAATTACACATTACGAACTATGCTAAAGTTGCACATCTTCGACCAAACATAGAAATTTTCTACCTTGATTCAATATTAATGGAAGTAGACGCAATCACAATAATTTACTTACTGTTAAATATTCTCTACACAGCTATTAACCTAACCAAAAATACTTTATCAGGATCGAGAACAGCGTCAACCTTCGGTTGTTTTCAATTTGGAGGGGATACGTTTAGAAATAAATTTAACAAAATGGCCGACAGATGTGACTTCGTCGAATAGCCAACTATAGATAAGAAATCTGCGCGAAACCATTCGAGTCTCTTACAGCACTTGTTTGTAACAGATAACTAATTGCGTCTTATATATTGTATATACATAAATCTTCACTGGAATTATGATTGTTCAATGTTTTAATTATGTTTCTAAATTGTGCATTTAGAATCGCAAGGTGAATGCACGATATATAAAACATAGGTTCCCAATTTCTCATTGGTGCAAAATATTCTTTCACAGTGTGAATGCGCCCATTTATATAACCGAAACACGATTACTCGCTTACGAATCTAATAAATGTTATATTTTATGATTATATTCCGTTGAAATACGAGAAATTTGAATTTTACAACACTGCGTTGTTATTTCTCCAAAACTTTATTTACGTCTCTGTCACAATCATTAAGTCAAAATGTGAATGCTGTCACACGTTATGTGAATTATAGTATAAAATGTAATATGAATGGTGTAACACTACTGTAAATGGTGATCTTCCGATTATTACTGTAAAGCAATATAGCTCTAAGTACTCTGCCGATCAACAAGTAAAAATGTTTGTTACTAAAGCGAATTCTACAGTAAGTTCAAATTGAAATTGTAATCATCCACGAACATTGCTATACATAATTATTGAATTTTAGGGGAAATCAGAATCTAAACGATCAACACTGGCAGAAATGTCGTCATGTTCAACGTGTCCAAAATCGTCGCAAACCAATGCTCATAAAAGAGGTGATTTTACTAACTGGACTATGTCGATCATAATCGAGCAATAACAATAAATGATTTCTTCTTTCGCAGATTTTGAAAGACCGCAGGCAATTAAGGTCAAGTATTTATTGGACCAATCTGAGTGTACAAAATCCACTAAAAAGGACAGCGGTTAGTATATATTCACTTTTTCCTTTCTTTTTACTGGGGGATAGAACATTGAAAGGTATATTTTAATTTCAGTGCGCAAGAAAATATTACCCGAAAGATTAGGTACATTCTCGAGTGTAAAGAAAACAAGAACAGGCGAAAAACAGAATGGTTAGTATTATACATAAACAGATTTTCCAGAAGATATTGCAACAGCTTCATACTCCATTTTCATTAGGAACAAGTACTTTTACTCGATCTGGCCATTCTATTAAACGAGTACAGAGGTACCTCAATTTTAATACAGCATCTGTTGATGCTCCAAAACATGATAACGAGGACAGAACTCAATCAATTGAGCGTGTACAGGAAAAATCATGTAAAAAAACAGTTTCCGAATCTGCAAGTAGAAAAAGTTTGTTGTTACCACCAAATACTATAAAAGACAGACATTTAGGAAAACCTACCAAGACAACGAGTAGGTATTCAAAGGTATCTAAAGTGCCAAAAGAAATCTTGGACAAAAGAAATATTAACTCTGCTGTTGAAAAACATATGGGAGTTACTGAACATATAATAATAAGTAATGAGACTCAATTAAAAGAACAAAATAATACGAAACACAATGAGCATATATTAGTTACTACTAATGAAAGGAGAACACGTATGCAATCAGAGCTGGTTGACTCTGAGAGCGATTTGAATTTAGAACAAGAATCATCCGAAACTTTATGTATAAGTAAAGAAAAAATTATCCATTTGGAACATTATTTAAAAGACTTGCTAAACGAAACAGAAAAAAATGTACATAAATTGAGATCAGCGCTAACATGCGTTGCAAGACTATTGCCACCTGAGGAAAAAAGACAATCTACTTTCACCTGTAATAGTATGATAGATAAAGAAATTCAGGTAACAACTTGCTGCAAAACGGCAGTGTATTCGGATGAACAATTAAAAACACCAATAACTGAGATCCCAAATGTAATACTATCCAGCATACAGAGTCCAAACAAACATATGATCATTCAAAATCATGAGAATAATAAAGAAAATGAAAATGTGGACGTAAGGTTGTTTGACGCAGGAGATGGAAGTTTTCTAGAACTGGAAAAACAGCTTAATATCGCACATGCACAACCCATTCAGGATTATCCTGCAGACCTAACAACTCCTATGGTCACAAAGCATAAACAAAAACGATCGCTTAGAGAATACCTGGCTCTGAAATCGAGTATGAGTTTTTTGCAAACTCCCGATGGAAGAAAGTTTAACTCACTGTGTCCTGGAAATAACACAGATAAAAATGTTCGCAATGTAACATATATATCGAGTAAATTGTTTACGGATCTCCATAATTTGTACTCCGACTCGCCGGAGTGTTAACTATGAACTCTGAATTTGAGTCCTTAGAGGCTAAATGTTTAGTACGTTTAAGTTATTATTCACATAAATGTATAAATGTTATGTGTAAATATCAATATAATATTGTATATTATTAGCGGTACTATTTGCTATTATTTTATATGCAACGAAATGTGAGTGGTATGTTCATATGTTACATTGCGTGCGTGCATGTCGATAGCTTAGATTAAGATGGGTGTGTATTCTTGCTAAATAAAAATTAATATAAATTTTCATCTGTTTGCATTTCATTCGGCCTTTATCGATAAACGTAATAAATTTATATAACAAAGAAGGAAAGGAATAGGTTAGGCCATAAGGAGCGTAAGCAAAAATGTATCATGTGATTGCGTATCTTTCAAAATGCTCGATCAATGGTACACCCATATAAACTTCGCTGGAGATGATTCCTGTCACGGTGAACACATTAAATGTATAATGACAACCGAATCATGGGCTCGTTTTCTAATTTAGTTTCCGATGTTGTTGTTATTATTACTGAAACAACCTGTGCATTATGTTACATCGTTTAAATTGTTTAGAACAAGTCTGACTCCTGCGTCCTAACGAAATAAGCGTTAAGAGAATGGCTCGACCGAAGCATAGAGTTAATACGGATATATGCGCTGATTGCGGTGCTCTTGGTAAATAGAAATTTTCTTTCAATGATTCAACATATAGTCTTCCTTCATTTCTTTCAAGCCCCTGCTAAAATTGCGTAATTGCGTCCTATTTAGTAAAAAAAAACGAACAATCTACTTGAAACAGGTTAATGCTAATTATCTATTTACATTTTCTTCCGAATATGTGTAATGTGTACGAGTGCATGCAATGTAATTTTAATGATACGCGTATCAGCTAATTATTGTTTACGTGTAATTACGCACACTTTAGAATATTTGTTAAATATTATCATAGATAAGATATTACGTATTTTTTTATTTACATGTGTCCTCATTGTATACTACAAAAGATGCGAGTTAAAAAACTGTGAAATTGCTTTCAGAACCGGGATGGGCTTCATTGAACAGAGCCATTTTATTATGTGACGATTGCTGCGGTATACACCGTAGCTTAGGTCGTCATATATCTCAAGTGAAGTCGCTTCACAAAAGTATTTGGCATGCAAATCTATTGAATGTTAGTTAAGATTGGGCAGAAACCATGATAAATGACATAAAGTTCAATGAAATAATGCTGCATATATTTTTCAGATGGTGCATACATTGAATGATAATGGAGCGAACAGTATTTGGGAACATTCCCTCTTAGATCCGAATAATTCAAAAATTAGTAGACGAAAACCGCAAGCTAAAGATCCATTACAGTTTGTATCGATTCATTTATTGCTGTAAAAAGAAAAATGTAGTATCCTGTTAATAATTTAATTGTTTTTGCAGCCCGGTGAAGGCTGACTTTATTAAAGCAAAACACCAACATTTAGCGTTCATATTACGCCCAAGCAAAGAAGAATGTTGCACCGAAGAGGAATTAAGTAAACAGTTACATAGCAGTGTTCGTACAAGTAACTTGGAAACTTCTTTAAGATTGCTCGCGCAAGGTGCTAATCCAAGTTATTTCTACAAGGTACAAATGAACAAAGCACAGCTGTATACCTTAGAAATACAGAGATGTAGTACAGTTCTTGAATTTACAGGAAAAAGGTACAACACCTTTACACGTTGCTGCACGGGCAGGTCAAGCTTTGCAGCTGGAGCTTTTAATTGCAAATGGCGGTAACCCTAATGCGATTGATTCAAATGGACAGACACCTGCTGAAATTGCCAAGTATGTAATAATGTGCTTGTAATTTTTATATATTTATGTCCGAGTTTTCTAAATTACAGATATATAGATATAGAGAAATGTTTTTAAATAGAATTTTTATTTTTCAGATTAGCTGGGCACATAGACTTATCTGAGCGTATAATAGAATGTATGTACGAAGTAACAGATAGACTAACATATTACATATGCTCACGCAAGCCAAATCACAGATTAGACGAGCATATAATTATTCCTGACTGTGTATTACTATTGGAACAAAGTGATTTATGTCTAGAAGGAAGAAATAGGTTGCAACTGGTGAGTATATGTGTTGCAGAATGTAGGACATTAATATCTAAACTATTTTTCTTTAGTTGTCAAATCATTTGTTGGAAGAATTGGCAATGGATGTTTATGATGAAGTCGATCGTCGAGAAAATGAACAGAGTAAGTAAATCACGATATTATATAAATATCTTAACAAATTAATAGATTAGTACTTAAAGATAATTCTACATAGTTCTCATGATAATTATTAAATTTAATGTGCAGTTTTTTTTTACATATTAGTATACATATATGTAGTACCGATTAATGTTTCACACCATTTATTATAGTATATAACTATATACAACAATATCCACTTATATATACACATGTATTAATCCATGCTTTATTATACATTGCGCTACTAATATGCATGATTTTTTTATTGCATCGCACTTAAGGAGAGGTAAGTGAAATTACGAGATTTCAGTTATTTAATAGTGGGTCGTAACTATGAACTGTAGCGCTTTAGTTTTCAATGTGTGCATTATACGTATAACAAACTAATTATTGCAAACATATTATGTTTGAATTGTTTGGTACTGCATGCTTAATAATTAATCGTATTAATCGTTTCCATTTTGTAATTCTTCGATAGTATGGTTTGCGACTACATCATTACCAGAAAAATGCACAGTGCCTTTTCTACCGGTCAATCCACAACTATCATCTACGAGGAATCAAGGTAGACAAAAATTAGCAAGATTTACACCAAAAGAATTTGCTACGCTTATTATAGATCTTCTAATCGAGGCCCGCAGAAGACATATGCTCGCAAATACTGCTCCACTGCAAGGTTCGTTAACGATCGAACAGATGATGTCTCAGAATTCATGTAGGACATCAATATACATAATGTATTACTTCTAGATCCAGCCATTTCTGTGCTTCGTAAAGGACAGCTAGGAAAATATGGGTCTCAAATGTCGGACGATGAACCTTTATACGATAGCGTTGCTTCTGATGACGATTATGCATTGACGTCAACGGATAATACGATGCCTCAATATCCGACACAGTTTAAAATGAACAACGAGGTAGGCATTAAATGATTTTAACATGGAACTCAAGAGAATATTATAGAAACACGAGAAACAAAGCATGAGATATACAAAAAAAGATGGTCAATAAGTTACCTGTTTAAAATAGATAAAATTGTATGGTAACATATTAAAGGTACCGGCTCTAATAACGAAAAGAAGAATAAGGAATCGGCTAAGTACATGGCTCTTCTGTAGACAGTGCTATTAGGCAAGTGCACAGGTCTGTTTGTGCATGTGCAGCCTTTGCCAGAGAGTGCTTGTGCACCCATTACAATATACATATAGTTCACTAAAATTCGTAACACGGATATATTAATTATTGTGTTTTGTTTTGTAATAATCATATAGCGTGACTTGTTCTATCTTTCATTCTGTCTATCTGTATAAAAGTTAATATTTATTCGATCTATTGAAATACTATTGCAGCAAGCCTTTGCACCGTTGGCGAAGGGTCTTCCATCTGTCGTAGAAGTTCTGAAAA
Source organism: Nomada goodeniana (assembly GCA_963969485.1). Lineage (NCBI taxonomy): Eukaryota > Metazoa > Arthropoda > Insecta > Hymenoptera > Apidae > Nomada > Nomada goodeniana. The sequence continues at coordinate 3,125,229 of OZ018301.1, read as the reverse complement.
AACAATTAACTCTCTCCGAATCAACTGTCAGGGATCTCCGTGAGCAAATACATACATTGCAGAATACTATAGAACAACTGACAAATGAAAATAATAAATTGAAACACATAATTCACGTAAGACGAATATGTCGTAACTCCCGTAATGTGCTACATGTTGAATGCTAATATACAAAAAATATAGGAAAAGGGGTCCACTGATGAGGTCATTAATGGACATGTTGGCGGAGAACAGGAACCAGAGTTAGAGCCAGTGCTCGATATAAAAACATCTCTTAGTAGAAGCAATCAGCGACCTGCATCTATGTATGAAACGAGAGAAGGTCTACGAAAACCAAGTTCGTGGTCGGCATCTATCTGTCAGGTATCATCGTTAGCATTTTTAAACTTATGTTTATAAGCTTTAATGTATAAAGGTTCTTTACCATGATTTACGCACAAATAATATATAGTCAAAACGAGATGCAGAGGCGATGACCCGTAGCAACACGCAAAGCTTATGGGAATGTGGTGCTCCTAATCTTCCACCAGGCGAGGAAGTTACTCGACGAACTGAACAAGTGACTAGAAGAATTCAAGAATTATGGATGGCTATGCAAGATCCAAAACAGCGAGAAGCTTTCGTACCTTGCGCAGAAAGAATACGGGTCGCTGTGGCTGAACTCACAGCTATATTTCCTCAAGTAGGACATACATTTTTCCTTTAAAAAGTCATGAATATCTTGTAATGAATATGTTTCAATTTTTCTGTAGAATCCTATCGAGGAAAATATCAGATCTGCTTTGCGTCAATTGAATGGTAATACAGGTAGACTTCAGGCGGAATGTTCCGGTCTTCAGAGATGCACCAGCGATATTGAACATATGGACCGCTGCCTTCAGCAAGTACGATCATGTGCATACGATATTGCCAAAGCAACAAAGCTTCTTGTTACTCAATTTCAAACGTAACAAATTAAAGGCAAAGTATTACAATTTAAATAATTTTTCTGTATTTGATGTATATAAAGTTGTACAGACGCTTAACATGGTAATACTCAGAATCATCACAGATTTACGTATTTAATAAGTATTAAGTATTCGTTCTATATTACGTAATAGTCAATTGTTATCTATACTTAGTTTTATTTCAAATGTGAATAATGCGCAAATTTCAACGCATGAACATTCGTATAGTTTGCTAACAGAAACAATATATAGGACATTACATTACAAGCTTCGATATGTATTTACGTAGCTTTTTGATTATATCATAAAGACTGAATAGCCACGAACCAATGAATTTTATTAATATGCAATTTAAGTTTGTATACTTGGTTTTTCATAAATGTTCTTTGCTCATATAAGCTGGCACGCAAGTAAAATTCTAAACGTGGCAAGAATTTCCAACGTTCTCGAATCTAGAATATAAATGCCTTCTGTGCAATACGGAAATGAAGGAGATCGTTAAAATCTTGTAAAAAAATTTATAGACCTTAATTAGTGTTAATAATAAAATTAGTTTTGAGATATGCATATATACTTATTTACAGTACAAGTGTATTATTGAAAGATAGCTTGTACGTAGTGATAATATGTTCATAGATAACTTATTATGTTTATAAATTAAACTTTATTATACATATACATATATACACAATTATACATATATGTATATATGTATTTATATGTGAACCAGCTTATATTAAAGCCCTAAGTATAAGTATGAAGTTTGTTGCCAGTAGAAAAAAAGTATTTTTTTTTATGAATTAATGTGGCCATATATATATATATATATATATGTGTATATGTATATATATATATATGATAATATACTAATTATTTTAATTGTGTTAAGTGCTTATTATGTTGTAATATTGATGTTAGGAGTATATATACGTTTAACAGACCAATAAAATTCCAATATCATGACAATGTTAATACATTGGTACACTTGCTTGCAAATTCATATAATTATTAAACTGACATCGCTTACGCGGACTCGTCTATCCAAAGATTAATATTTCACAGCCATGTAATGATAATTCAAAATGCATGCAAAATCATTACTGTACGATTATCATACAGCATTAATTGCTTTATGTATTTAATATAAGGAAATTCACTTTGTAGAAACAATACGTTTTGAATCCAGTAATAAAAGAAAAAATGGAAACTAATGTTTTTGCATTTGTGTGCGGCGCTGCTTGTGTACATAACGAATAATTATACAGATAGGCGCCAAGTACCGATTACTCGAAGTACTTTTTAATAAACTATGATACAATCATCATTATTACGCAAAATATATTACTACAATTAATTGTTATAATTATATTTCCCGCTAGGACGAATATGAAGTGTGATGATTATGCATAAGTTTAATGTTATTTAGTAGAAACTTCAACAAAATAAATATTTAACTGTGGAAGGGATTACGATCAATGTTGTACCTATAAGCAATAAGCAAAAAAATATAAACATTGCGTTAAGAAAAAAAAGGCGAATTTTGTTGAAAATTCACCTTAACGAACCTGAGCGTCTAGTGATTTCGTAGGCCAATGATTCACAAGCGTTTTCGCGCTACCTGTTATGAAATCTTCGACGGATGATACAAAAACACGTGTTCTTTATACTTTAGCCGATAAAGTTTTGAGTTCTTTTGTGTCGATTTACCGAAAGTGAAATAGGTAGGTAAAAGGGAATCGAGGAAACGCAAACGAAGGGCAGTTTAAAGTAAGTTGGTTGATAGAATACGAACGTTTATGTGGATGATTGAAGGGAAAGTAGTGAAGCAGGAGAGCGGCCATTTTATGTTAGTATGACGTAGAGGCTGGGTGTAGCTTCGCGTTCAACCGTCCGTGTTCTTTGGAAAAGGCGAGAAAATCTGAATTCTGATGCTGGGGTCGAGGTAAATGCACGTACCACGCACTGAACGTGTGAACCATAAATTAAGCCCGAGGAGCGTAAGGAAATTTAGTTAAATAAGGAAGTACGGAAGGCCCTGAAAGAGCGAGCATGAGCGAAGAAAGCAATCCGCGAACGCTCTATGTGGGAAATCTAGACGGTTCGGTGTCGGAGGAACTATTGTGCGCACTTTTTTCGCAAATAGGTCTCGTTAAAGGATGCAAGATTATAAGGGAACCAGGAAATGATCCATATGCATTCATCGAATTTACAAACCATCAATCGGCGGGCACAGCGTTGGCCGCCATGAATAAACGATCCTTCCTGAATAAGGAAATGAAGGTTAACTGGGCAACGAGCCCTGGAAATCAGCCGAAGTTGGACACGAGTAATCATCATCATATATTTGTCGGAGATCTTTCACCTGAGATTGAAACGCAGACCTTGAAAGAAGCATTCGCGCCGTTTGGTGAAATTAGTAATTGTAGAATTGTCCGCGACCCACAAACTATGAAAAGTAAAGGGTACGCTTTTGTATCTTTTGTGAAAAAGTCTGAAGCCGAAGCGGCAATAGCAGCTATGAACGGTCAGTGGCTTGGCTCGAGAAGCATCAGGACAAATTGGTCGACCAGAAAACCGCCGCCACCAAGATCTGAAAGGCCACGACATTCAAATAATAGTAAACCGAACTATGAAGAGGTATGATCAGAATTTTGGGGAACGATTCCTATGAATATTGTTCATCTTACGTGTAATTAAGATATGCAAAAGCTCAATGCAGCAATACATTTTTTATATATATATACATATATATATATATATATATATATATATATATATATATCAATGTAATGTTCAATTTAATTTATAATTTGTGCGCGTGTTATTTTGTTAATAGGTATATAACCAAAGTAGTCCAACTAATTGCACAGTATATTGTGGAGGTTTTACAAATGGCATTACAGACGACCTGATAACCAAAACATTTTCCCCATTCGGTACCATACAAGACATAAGGGTTTTTAAGGACAAAGGATACGCTTTCATAAAATTTACGACTAAAGAAGCAGCAACGCATGCTATAGAATCGACACATAATACAGAAATTAACGGTAGCATTGTCAAATGTTTCTGGGGAAAGGAAAATGGTGATCCTAATAGCGTGGGTCCTAATGCAAATCATCAAGCTCAACAGGTTATTTCATAACATATGTTTTATTATTACAATATACGCATTATGTTATATTATATATGTATTATACAGAATTGAGATTTGGAATTTTCCATATTACTTCACTGTAGTTGTACCAAGTATACAAAACATATGGCCTTGTTGTAATACTTCTGTACCAGAAAATATTTAGATATGTACATGTTACACTTCCATAGAATCAAAAAGGTATTAAAAATGCTGTTCCTTTTTTTTCTTCACTAAATAGGTTACAGCTGGAGCTGGACAATATGCATACGGATATGGACAACAAATGGGTTACTGGTATCCGCAAGGATATCCACAGATGCAGGGTCAATTTTTACAGCCTGCACAATACTATGGCCAATATTATGGACAACAGGCTCAATATATGAATAGTATGCGAATGCCTGCTCCTGGCGCAGGTACATGGCAACCTGCACAAGCAACCGCCGCACCACCGACTGCAACTGCACCATTGCCACCAGGTCAGCAACCTGCTATGGTAGCATACACCATGCCACAATATCCCACGCAATGAAATTAATCATTGTTCTGCGTCAACTAATTGTTACATATGATACATTTGCCCCTGGGGCGTTTGCAAACACTGTTCTGTCATATACCTGTTCCAACAGATTTATTGGTATTTTGACTGCAGCATCATATGTACAAAAATTACCCACTTTTTACTTCAACCGAAGTACTTTCATTGCAAAATAAGCTCCTAAATTTCTTTGTACCGATATCGACTGATATTAATTAATATCTTGCAGATTATACCATCAAAAATTCAAAGTGATATATATACAGACATATATACACTTACATTTACATATACGTTTTTCCTTATACGTTTTCCTTGCCAATCGATAGAAACGTATACAATTGTAACGGTGCGAGTATATCTTGCAATTGCTCATTGAAAAAAAAGAAAAAAAAACTATCATAGCAGTCAATCCATCAGTGTGTAATATAAAAAAACGAGACCTTTTCAAAACGATTTGTATCCATGGTGTTGAATGAGGTATATTGCCGAACTTAAAGTTGCAGCCCCCTTGACAAGCCCTGCATTCGTTGTGCTGCGTAAGGTGTACGTATGTATGCGACCATTGCGTTGATATATTTTTAATATTTTTGCCACAAATACCAATCTTTAGTTTATTTCAAATCATTAATGGACAAAGATAGATGTTCATTTATGATTAAACACAGAGTATGACATTGAACATAGTATAAGATATAGAGAGTATAGGTAGACACGGCGCCTGTGATGTAGCTAGATTCGGATGCATGCTTTGACGTATGCAGGGCCCCTTATTGAAGAAAACTATGCGAGTCGATAAACGAGTTGTAAACTTTCCCTCGTTTTGTGATATTTATCGTCGGTGGTAAATGTACAAAACATTCGTATAATGAATTTTAAAAAGAAAATATACTTGGAAGTGTCAAAAGTGAAACGTTTTATGCCGAATTTGACTTTATTTAAAATACACTGTGTTATATTGCTTAGTGGCTCCTCTCCATTTGTACAAAGAAAATAGCGAACCTTGGTGTAATTATTACAATGTAATTTAAGTGTAATGGTAATAATAATGATAAACACTTCCACTAAGAGTTGGAGTCACTATTGTTCCGCCTTTACTTATGTATACGCTAAACGTTAAAATTGCGTTCATTTCGATATACTATAGAATATTCATTTTTTTCTCTCATAACAATCAGTATATCAACTGACAATCACATTTGATATTATCTGATATTTTTACGTTATACCAATTATCGCACGGCACGATACTTGTATCTTCGTGTCTTCCAATAATGTTCCAAAAGAAGAAAAAAAACAATCTGTTGCACGACTTTAATAGAAACCCTTTACCCGATTTTCAGTAGAAGTAGCTTTAATATTTATATCTCTTTAAAGAAGTCACCATTTGCCATTCTGGTTATTTAACATTTAATTTTTTCTAAATAGGCCTTGCTAATAAATTAAACGATTGAAAAGAAAACTAGGGTGAATTAGAGGGTAGGAGGACTTGTCGATACTTCGCTTCACCACCGACGATAAAAAGCCATGAACCTTTCAAAACCAATTTGTATAAAGTCAGTACTGAATGTAATAACAGGAGAAACATAAAGTCGAGTATAGCAATGATTAATTGACTGCGATAAGTGATATCGAACTACGGAGACCCAATTTAAGAAAAAAAACTTGTCTATGGATTAATAATAATCAGTGAACCGATGGAAGACATAAAAAAAAATGTTATATAAAGAGTAATTTAGGTACAGCAGGGTACGAAACCCTCGAAAATGCTTAGGATAATGTTATCTTATAATAAAAACAAATTGTCCTTTGAATGAAAAAAAAGGAATAAATATTTAAAATACACCAAATTTTGTATTATTTCATAGCCCACGTTATTATAAAATATAAAGTTATGAAATAATAACAAAAGTAATTTTTTAAATTTATAAGATACATAGTACCTTCGTTTATAACTGGTTCAATGTAAAAATAATACAACACGTTTTTTAAGTACATACAAGGTAATTTTATTTTACAGCCGACATACTTTTACAATAATCAGTTATACATTAACTGAACACGTTTTTTCCATAAAATCTTCTAATCAAGTGTCTGAAAAATCTTCAATGATTTACAAACAAGACAATATTTTAAATGATCTGGCACCATAAAATTTAACATTAAGTACAATATTTACGATTCGTTAAAGGTAACACAATTAAATCATATAGTTTTCATAAAAACTTAAGTATTCCAAAAGGGGACATTGGAATGTCTGATTTAGTACAACGTTACGCTCGTTATACTATTATTATTGAAGGGGAGAAAACATTTCTTTCGTTACGAATACAAACAGTGTCAAAGAAAAATATTTCGACGTTACAATGAAGAAGTAGTCTTTCGAACAAAGTCAGAATAATTCAGTTGAATTCCATATAGAAATTGCGAGCATTCCCTTTCAAAGTGAAATGCGTTAGAATAATTTGTACTGTACACTTTATTACACACAATTATGCGTTCCACAGTCTCGATCACTCAGCGACAAAATACTAAGTAGAATATCTTGTATTTCTGTACAATAAGTGATACTATACTATTCAGTTACATTTAAAAATTACTGTTTAATTGCATGTCACTGATTACATCCACATTAATTAAGTATGTATTTGTTAATTGTTTTATCGAGCGAAGATTACTACGACTACAATATATTAAAAGGAGTTGCTCAACGAAAATTTCACTTTGCAATACATAATCATAACTTGTCTACCTTGTTCGATATACATTTTTATCTAATTTATAGTACTATCGGAGAATAGAGATCCAAGAGATCAGAATATATAATTGAGAAAATCTGTGGGTAATACAGTATTTATAAAATGAAAACAATTTTTTTTCAAGTTCTGTGTTATGTTCCATCAAAATAAATTAAGACTTATTTTACTGATAATCACTGTTTTTAGTATTACACAATGATCGAAATAATTCTTTTCTTTCGCAACACCGAGGAAGAAGAATTCTTTCAAACGTTCTCTAATTATGAATACGCGTTTAGTTACCTTTCATTTAAGTAGCAGTAATTAATAGTAGCGATATTATTGTGCTTACATTCTTAAGAAATTTCCTATTACGAGTTTTTTTTTTATAAAAGTAGCAAAATAACTCAATCGAGGCTGAGCGTGTTTTGTAACATGGAAGGCCCGGGTTGTAACTAGATATACATATATCCATATTGATAATAGTCTGTTGTGCAAGATCATTGAACAAATTCAATTAATACTATTCTACTTATACGTGTATACAAGTGAAAACAAATTTTATATAGAACAAAGATCAACGCGTATGTCTGCCGGGAAGAATTTCTAAAAGTGAGTAAAACTTAAATACAATTGGCACTAAATTTGTTATAACAAACAGTTTTATATTGATTTAACATCGTGATCGACATTTGTTTTACTAACACAATTACATGCGATATTCGGTGATACATATCGAAATTAAATTTTGTTTAAATTATTTCTATCGTCCCTTATTTTGTGTATATTCTGTCTAAGTAGATGCATATTTTGCACAACTGCAAATATGCATATATATTTTACAATTATTAAGTTTTCCTACCACTACATTAATTACAACTTATATTGAAAATTCTAACAAGTCAAACGAGCTATTTTTTTATTAAATTATATGGCGGACATGAAAAGTATATACTACACGTACATATTTACTATTATTAAATCACTGTTAATTATTGATCACTCCAGAGAAGCTTTCGACTCGTTGCATTATCGTCACTTAAAAGAGATTCTAACGAGTTAAAAGTTCAAGGGAATAATTTTTCTGCACATATATACGCTGTGTAAAATTAAAGGGTATTTAATGCAATCCATTCCGGAGCAGAACACGAACATTAACGCTTATTAGTAATTGTTTTGCAATAACCGCTTTCTTAAGTCGGCGATAATATCGTACAAGTACAATCACCTTTTATTTGAGCATTCAAGCAATAGATAAATATCAAAAAGTTTTATATATGCTTCCGTTTGTAGCATATATTTATCGTAAAATATTATCTTTTCACTGATAATATTTATATATAAATAATCAATACTTTTAGTTTCACAATGTTCAAATATATCTCCAGTTCGTTGTCTCATAGAAATCTCACCAAACTAACAATAAGTGTTGATTAATCATCTGATAAGCGTGATATTAACCCTTAGGAGATCTTAATAATTTATTCGAACAATTACGAAACGAGTGTGAAAAACATTAACAAACGTAACGGGGAATAATATTTGAAATACTGCTTCCGAATACATTATACAATATGCAATTTGCCTACGTTTACAAAACTCACGTGTCTAAAAGAAGTCTATTTGTCGGCGCGAGTTTGTACAATTTTTATGCTTGTCTCAGCCAAATATCCTAAACTACAGTAGCATTTATTTTCATTATATCCAACTGTAATAATTTTATTATCTGACTGGACGTGTGCTGTTTCCTGTGCAAATGCAGTCTTCCTAATAAATTTATTTAAATAAATTGTGCTTTACTAATAATTAAATATTTACACATTACTCTTCTTGTTATATACGGTGCATATTGTAATTGTTGACTGTGTGATTCTATCATGTTCTGTATCATTAGAACGATTTATATCACGGTGCAGATATACTTGTTAAACGAAAAACTAATTAATTAACTAATTAAATTAAATTAAAGCTCATTAATCGTTAATCAAAATATAACTAATAAATAAAACATGACAGAATTCTGCATAGAGCATACAACTACAAACACTGGAATTCTAATATCAACATTTTTAGAGTGAAACTTAAATCTATGGTATATACCTGATCACTGGATGGAGTATGGAATGTATTATGCACATAGTATAAAGCTATTAATGTTGCACTGTTACTGCTTGTAACATGATTTAAAAGTCAGTACTTAGCAAGGAGAGTCTTTTGAAATATTACAACATTTTCTTTTTGCGTGTAGATGTTGTTATTTATGAATTAGCTTAGAAAATGTAAAAGCTGCTATATGTACAATTTGTAATAATTAATATCGCAGAAAAATGATGTTGCAGTATTTTCGGTCACAAGGTACTTCCGCTTATATTAATTGAATTTGGTGATATAGTAGTGCAAATTATTGTTAAGCCTCGTATTTTAATCGTAAAAATCATAGACTCACGTCGCCGTATTCGAAACTCCATTTTTCGTATGCAGCCAAGCTTGCCGGTGAGACAGATCTACGAATTCGTTTAAGCGAATCACGAAAATCTTGCATTGTAATGTTGCGTACGGAATTAAGATCCAATTCCTTTACTTGATCTGGATTCAGCTCTATACAGTATTAACACAGATTGTTTATTATTTATGAATTGTAATGGTGCGGCATTTAGCGAGCTATTTATTTACTCGACTGTCTGGGCGACATATAAATATCCATTCAGTCAATTCGGAGAAAAATTGACAAGAACACACGAGTGACAGAAAATCAATGAAATTTGATGTTACCTCGAATAGGACCAAGCGCCGCATCTTTTGCTAGACCCGTTAAATCGCTACCAGAATAGCCCTCAGTTAAAACTGCCATATCATTCAACTCTTGTGGCGATAATGGGTCATTGTGTTTAGCTAACAGTCGCTTTAGCAACATTATTCTCGTTTGTAAATCTGGCAGCGTAACGTATACACGTTTTGTAAATCTCCGTAATGCAGCTTCATCTAATTCTTGGGGCCTATTTGTGGCGGCCATAACGAGTACCCTTTCCTCCGGGTTACATGGCAAGCCGTCGAATTCGACTAAAAATTCGGTCTTCAACCGCCTAAACGATAATAGTTAATTAAGTAAGCGATAATCAATTATGACACGAATGATGCGTTCAAGTCAATTATACCTTGACGCTTCGTGTTCATTATCCCTGCGTTCGCTTAACAGTGAATCCACTTCGTCTATAAAGATCACAGATGGCTGTAACTCTCGCGCTATAGCAAAGAGAGCACGTACTAATTTCTCCCCTTCACCGACATATTTCGACGTAAGACTGGCAGCCGATATTGAAAAGAACGTGGCATTGCATTGCGTAGCCACAGCGCGCGCAAGTAATGTCTTCCCATTTCCTGGGGGACCAAATAATAATAATCCTCTTGCGGGTGTGCGCAAACCGGTAAATAGTTCTGGTCTTAACGAGGGCAAGATGACCATTTCTTGCAGGGCTTGCTTCGCAGTCTATTATATTAAAGTATAAGAAATGTAATTGCATTTTTTACTTGGCGATATATTAGTGTAATGTCTACGAACTTCTTGACCAGCAATGTCCTCCCAGTGTACTGCTGTGCCGCCCTCCAAAATTTCATCAAGAATAACTTGTGCAAGCTTTGGATCTACTCCTTTTAAAATGGGCACTTTTCTAGTAGGTGTTCCTCTATTACTGTTTGAAGTAGTGGGTGTCCCAGGCCTTCTAATAGGTGAACCATTTCCAGGTACAGATAATTGTCTCTTCACAGAAGGTGGCGTAGACGATGGTTTAATCGGTGTAACTCTATGGCAAGATTGGGCCGGCGTTGAGCGACCCATACTACGCGGTAATGTTTGACTCTTGCTTATAGCCGAACCGACTCTTTTTCCAGGAACAGATAATTTTCTTCCGGACGCTGTAAAAACATAAAACAAATGAGATACAAAAGAAAAAAACATAAACTATAAAGGAGCTCATACACTTGAAAGAAATTCTTGACAAATCTATTACACAGAACTATTGCAAATAATACGAAATAAAACAAACGTTTTGAAAAAAGGAGATAAAATATTGATAGAATTCAAGTCCACATAAAAAATAAGAAAATTATTTTATAATGGGAATATGCATGTGACATAATAAAAATGTATTTATCATAGTAATGTAATTTAGAATTGAAATGCGAACGACATACACATGTTGATACATTTTTATATTCAACACTTTTCTGTAGCTTCCCCATATTTTTACAATACTGTCATAGTAGAATACTGGATGTAATATAGCAAAAGCAAGTATGGACATATTGTTAAAAAAAATAAGCTATTTTAACAATGCCCGAACAAAACTTTAAATTATTATACAAAGCATAGAGTCATGCATATATCAATCTCTCTTCTTAATTAATTTACTTTGTCTAAACATTTCCATTAGCGTACAAATAATTGTATACGTCTGCCATTATGTTTTTTTTTTAATAAATATGCTGATTTACTAAATACTCAAAACGTTATGCTAACTACAAAAATTATTCTACCAACATGCTTGCTTGGCCCTACTACTTAATGCATTACATTGATAACTAATATGCAAATGCATGTATTAAAAGAGGAATGCACATTTCTAGAGAAGCAAATTACAAATTTACACTTAAAGTCTGTATATTGTAAGCCCAAAACTTCAGACAAACAGTACCTTCAGAATGGGCAGAATAGTTTTTTGGTGAACGTGGCCTTAACTTGGGAATTTGGGTACATGTATTCTGCCCTATGTTCACTGTTTGTGTACTGTTTGTGTTTTTAGTATGATTTGTATTTAAAGAAGATCGAGTTGTCTGTAATGTGTGTATATTGCGTCGGACCCTCAGATTCTTTCCTGGATGTTCGTTGTCCATTTTATTTCCAGGAGCACGATATTCATTGGTGATACCCAGCTTTTTCAGCTCACACACACTCACTACAAAAAGGAAAAACATTCTCTGCCATGCTGCAGTAGGCTAAATAGCTAAGTAGAGATTAGACTCATAAATTTTTCACAACTGTTGATCGACTTGAAGTCTAGTAACTAGTATTCAAGATGTGACACAAATGCTCGGATGGCAGTTAGATATGCTGCTATTATGAACTTTTGCTACTAGTTTTGTACATCAAATTTTGCGTCGCTTATGAAACAACATATTGTGCCAAAAATAAAATCATGGAAAGAAGGGATAACGCGCGCATGCATACACTCACAGATGTGTTCGCACGTAAGTCCACGCACGCACCCACACTCAGCGCATACATACGCGTAAACATTATAGAACAGTTAACACATGAGCATGCTAGATACATTAATATTATATTTTCCTTAAGCTGTACCATAAGTTCATCCGAGAACAAAAATTTATCCCAAGCTTGTATTAGCACATTTGTTATCTGTACAATTCTATTAGCGCGATAGGAACAGCTTAAGAAGTGCAAAATATATATATATATATATGAGATATATGTTTACGAACCGAGAAAATCAAGCCTATCCTTTGCCATTGCCAAATTAGTACGCATTTTATCGTGCAGTCTTTGAGCATGTTCCCAAACTTCTCCTCGACCACCGGTGCATTCTACCGCTATCCCTTTTTCTAATTCTCCAATGCCTTTCTTATAAAGTTCAATTGCCATTTCTTTTTGACCTAATCCAATAGGTATTAATAGCGTAAGTTCGAACCAAAAAATCATATCGGTGCTCCTAAATATTTGTTCGATACGTACCTTCATTTTCCTCGTCAATTTTCAGCGCTTTACTAATGAATTCAAAAGCTCTACGATGATGATGTTTTTGTTTTGCAAGTAGCGGATCACCAGGGCCAGGGCCGATGTGTCTTCTAGGCACTTGCGACATACCTTCGTTTTCAGTTTGCATAGTATTATTTAAATTATTATTTATAGTCTCGCTTGATTTTTGACCAACTACAATCTCTAGCTGGCAGGTCTGCTTGGAGGCTTGTCTTCGTTGAATCAGCTGAGACGTAGATGTATACAAACACTTGAATACCACAAATAACTGATACAAAAGTGTTCTCAGAACGTTAAAGAGCAATATCAAAGGAAAAGAAACAATATAGAGATTACGTTTGTGTACCGACGGTTGAGGGGTGTCGAGAAAGCGGTGGTTATGATGGTAATGATTGTGATGATGATTATTGCAGTTAATAGTTGTTGTTGTTTTATCGCTATTTTCATTTTTGGTCACACAGAGTTTTTTCGGTGACTTGGTTCCGTACTTTCGTATCGGACGCCCGCCATCACTGTAAGACATTTCCTATCGCAAGTTTTCTAAATTCGTAATGGTACAAAGTACGTTTATTATCGCCAAATATAACTTGAGCTGCGCATTCTTGCATTCCCAGAGTTGCGTAGACATTAAATGGGAAGAACGATTTTCAACTGGTCGTGCACCATCATTTTGTAAAACAATTTTCAAGCTCAATAGGCGATCCTTTTTACAAATAATGCCACTGCATAGACGATTGTTTTCGCTGATGTAAACAAAAGAATGGGACGACAATTTTTATAATTCCGAGATAATTGAAGTAGAAAGAATGCGGATAAAATTGTACGCTTCGTGATCTTCTTCAGCATCGCTTGCTTTGATCCTTGTTTAACTTGAAACATTGATGTGGAACATGAATTTACAAACATCGACGAACGTTTTATAAAACGGTGTATACAAAAATTTGTACATAGAGAAAGTAATGTTATGTGCACCTTATTATTTACTTATAGTATGTACCTATTCCACACGGGATAGATTACTTTATGCACTTGCGCCCTTCATACGCAACCTTTTGCACATGCGTGTATATTTGGATACACTTGCTACCCCTATGGAGCCAATACACTATTTAAATGATATGCATTATCCATCATTTTGTTCGTTTGTATATCAATCTAAATACGATAAGCTAAAATAAAGTACATAATTGCTATACTTTTTCGTGAAATATTCGTCACATATAAAGTACATCTATAATATGCGGCGTAACAAAAATATATAGCGGAAAGAATTAGCAAAACCACGTCCAATAATGATGTCAAGTGTTTGCCCAATTTTTATAAAAGTATTTGCAAAAACAATGTCTAGATATATTTTATATTTCCCGGCAATTTTTTTTATCGATCGACGATAAGCTAGTTTCATATGTTTATCTATCAGTATGATAATAGTGCATGAGTATTCTACGGCGGGTCTCTCTTAACGCTCTGCCGCCATTTTCTTCGTCAGTTCTGCGTTTTACATTCCGGAGATTGCATCGAGGCAAAATGTCGTCCGCAAGTGGTGATGAAAGTGAAATCATTTTAAATGAACCCGGTAAGATGATGATATTTCTACAACTAACGATTTCTAACGCGTTCCAACATTGCATTTCCATTTGTACTTCTGTACGTGGTATGCTTTTAAAATGTAATGAATATATCAAATACAACCGGCAGCTGACCCGACGATTCCGCGAACCGCCATTAAACGAATGGCGTCTCGTACACGCATGTAACGTGTAAATATTTTATTCAAATTTTTCCAATCCTTTTATGCCATGTTTTTACAGTACGACGTACCAGATCCAGTCGCACACGAAAGGCTGCGGTGGTGGCGAAGAAATCCCCTGTAAAGAAACTTCTAGCAAGGGCGACACGTTCACCGAAAAAAGTGCAAGAAATCGAGGAGGTCGAGGTGCGCGTAAATTCAACGATACGACATTACCTAATTTGCGTAATTATTCTGGATACGTGAACGGTGTTTCATTCGATAGTATTAACAAACCTGTTATTTTACAGGAGGAGGAACCTGTCTTACAGGAAGAGGTAGTCATGGAGACCATTCCAGAGAATGGTTTGCAAAGGTTTGATGACATTATCGAACAGCACAACGAAGATGATTCGTCTATGCTGCATCTGGAGTTGGAAGATTCTGGCGATACTACAGTTCATGAAATTAATATGAATCAAAGTATAGAAATGGGAGTTGAAGAAAGTGTACCTGATATAGAAACATCTGTATCTCAAATTGTAAGCGATATATATCATGTATATTGTTTTTCCAAATTTTACGACCTATAGCTGCATTTGGAAATAATTATTATTCTTCATTATCGTAGGATCATTCTAACACAGTATCAGATACTATGATCATAGAAGAAAGCAGTATGGACAAAGTCGATATGTTGAGCGAACGCGACCAAATGGACATGGAGGGGCAAGATATTAGTAACGATGAATCCAATCAACGCGTATTACTAGATTTTCAAGTGATGAATGACGATGGGGAAACCATAACACAAGTGACAGAAATCCTGGAGACCGAGGAAATTGAGCCTGACCATCTTTTAAACGAAGGTATTCGAATTAGAGTTGTAGAGGTAGATTGTCAGCAATAAATAGTAGGTAGTATGGAAAATGTTGACAAAAAAATTGTGCCCAATACAGAGACAACAGTAGTGGAAATGACAGAGGTCGTGGAGGGTGATATGGAGTGTCTACCTGAGGATGCTGCTAAGAAAACCGAACCTGATACGGAAGCTGTGTCCGAAGATGAATTACCTACAGAAGCTGCAGCTAAGGTATTCCATTATTAAATATTTTAAGTCGAGTAA
Source organism: Nomada goodeniana (assembly GCA_963969485.1). Taxonomy (NCBI): domain Eukaryota; kingdom Metazoa; phylum Arthropoda; class Insecta; order Hymenoptera; family Apidae; genus Nomada; species Nomada goodeniana. The sequence continues at coordinate 3,109,242 of OZ018301.1, read as the reverse complement.
AACACGAACAAATTTGATATCTCTTATTTTCAATGCACAGGAACCTGAAACAGAAGCTGTGTCTGACGAAGAATTACCAGCAGCAGCTCCTGCAGATTTGGGAGAGACCGAATCTGTATCGGAAGATGAGCTACCGTTGGATAGCGAAAAGAAGAAAAAGAGTGGAATAAAAGCGGCGGGTAAAACTCCAGAAAAGAAAAACAAAACGGAGGGCACAAGTAAGTTTAGAGGAAAAGTAGAAAGCTCGTAATTTTATACATGCCTGCATTTTATACATTTCTGTATGTTACGCGGTATTTAATTTCACAGATAAACGTAAATTAAACGCAGAGGGCGAATACGATCCTAGTTCTCCGACATCTGAAAATAACGATGAAACGCCGGCAAAAAAAGTGGCCCTGTCGACCGAAGCTGACGCAGGGGACAGTAAACAAGAAACGAAGCCAGCATCGCCGAAGAAAAAGACGTTACCAGAATTGGAAAAATATTGGAAAGCTGTTAACGAAGATCCGTCAGATTTTACGGGTTGGACGTATCTTCTTCAATATGTTGATCAAGAAGTAAGTCGCAGAAACGTTCGAAAGATTTGTGAAAATCATTAGACACTGCGTATACGTTGGCTTTTGTCATATAGAATGACGCAGAGGCTGCTCGCGAGGCCTACACGAAATTTTTGGAGCGTTATCCATATTGCTACGGCTACTGGAGAAAATTCGCCGATTACGAGAAGAAGAAAGGCAACCCCGAAAATGTCCAAAGGGTGAGTCAACTCGTTTACCATATTCATTAGGCCTATTTCTCATTATGATATCATTTAATTAACGCAATCTAATGAAAATAGCTCGAGTTAGGAAGACGCGTGGGCAGTGTGCACGCACGTAAATATGGTTTTCCCTTCCAACAGCCTAGCACGTCTTGCGGCACCTATACGACTCTCTCCGTTTACCAAATAGCTAGTTACTTAATCATTCTGCGATATCTACAATATTATTGCGTATAATTACTGTTTTACTTATACCGTTATATCGTTATTCTACGTATGATACGTAAGTGAAGCGAAGGCTAGTTGTTTCAATTTGCGATATTACCGTGCAAGAAATTGTGTGTAATATTTACTTGTAAGCATTTGTACACATAGCTTACTACAGAAAGTATTGTAACTTAAGCATAAGAATGCGGTACCTTACTTAATGTAAGTAAGACTGGGTTGGGTGTTAAATACAAAGTCAGAAACAAAGACTTAGGACGTGAACATGCCAGAGAGGGAGCAAGAAAAAGTGGCGGAAGGCACAGAGGCACCCAGATTGGAACACTCCTTGACTTTAAGGTGAATGCACAATGCTCTGCAATCTCTGTGTTAATTAAATCTCTTTATTTACAGTACGCGTACGATATGTGAGTATACGTTGCTAAAAAAAACCGTAATGCTTAACGAAAGCTAAAAAAAAAACAAAACAAAAAAACAAAACAAAAAAACAAATAGGTATAAGACTACCCGCCACCAGCCCGATCACTTGTAAATTGTTCTAAATATGATTACAAACCATTACTACAGGTATTCGACCAAGGTTTGAAAGCTATTTCGCTCAGCGTCGACCTTTGGCTTCACTACATCAACCACTGCAAAACCGTCTATGAAAAGGATGAAGAGAAACTTCGAGAGCAATATGAAAGGGCTATTCAAGCATGTGGTCTTGAATTCAGGTAGGGTTTGCCTTCAGTTTGAATCTAAAATCTGACTTACTACACAATCGTATTTATTTGAACATTTCAATCAGACGTATAACTCTTTATTAAGATCCGATCGACTTTGGGAAAGCTACATAAAATGGGAATTGGAAGGCAAACGTCTAAGCAGAGTAACAGCATTATACGATCGACTGTTGTGCACACCTACACTCGGTTATATTTCCCACTTTGATGCATTTCAAGAATTCGTTTCTTCAAATTTACCGAACCGTATACTGAACGTGGACGATTTTCTTACGTTGCGTGCCGAAGTCAAAGCACTATTGAAATCAGACGACAGCACTTCCACGTCGGCTGCAGACGATGCACCACCCGGTGAAGAGCCACCGCCACATGAACTTCCACCAACTGACGAAGAGACCCGTGCTATCAGAGAAAAAATTATTAGCAGTAGACGTAAGATGCACAAAGCAAACATTAATGCTGTTGCTGCAAGATGGTCATACGAGGAGGGTGTAAGTGTACATTTATGTAAATGTGTAATTTAGCCGTAGCTAGATTATGACAATAAATATTTTTTGCAGAATTTTTTACACGAAGGAAATAGTCTCAGTTTCGCGTTATTCGATTTGGGTGTTTTGACGATGGATCAGTAATATTATATTTGATATTTGCAGATAAAAAGGCCGTATTTCCATGTGAAACCTCTGGAGCGATGTCAGTTGAAAAATTGGAAAGAATACTTGGATTTCGAAATTGAACAAAAAGATCAGAATCGAATAATCATATTATTTGAAAGATGTTTGATAGCATGCGCATTGTATGATGAATTTTGGATGAGGGTACGATTTATTTAACTTATTTGCCTCCGTTGTCGCAGTGGAAAACAAAATATTGAATGTTCTAAACTGTTTCTTGTAGTTTGTTCGTTACCTGGAATCATTGAAAGGCGATAACGTGGAAAAAATAAGGGATGTATATACCAGAGCTTGTATGGTACATCATCCAAAGAAACCGAACTTACATCTGCAGTGGGCCACATTCGAAGAAGGCCAGGGCAACTTCGAGAAAGCTGCGAATATATTAGAAAATATTGATAATGTAATACCAAACATGTTACAAGTGGCATATAGAAGAATAAATTTGGAACGGCGAAGGGGTGATCTGGATAAAGCATGTACATTGTATGAGAATTACATTAGCAATAGTAAAAATAGAACCATCGCAAACAATATTGTAGTCAAATACGCGCGATTTCTATGTAAAGTGAAAAATGACGTGGATAAAGCTATTAAAGTGCTATTGAAGGTATGTTCATTTCCAATATATACACATTAATTTTTGACATATTAACTATGTTATTTGGGTGCATGTATATATATATGTTTTTAGGCCACAGAAAAAGATAAAGACAATCCAAGACTCTATTTACAATTGATTGACTTGGGGATGCAAAGAACTCCCGTTGATACGCAAGAAATTGTGGGCTACATGGATATGTTTATAGAGCGAGAACATGCCGATCTTGAACAAAGAGTACTTTTTGCACAACGTAAGGTAGAATTTCTTGAAGATTTCAGTCCGGACATTCGGCAGGTATTGAAAGCACACGAGCAATTTCAAAAATGTATCAAACAAGCGAAAGAGCGAAAGAAGACGAAAAGTGATGATGCCAAAACGTAAATATGATATGCATTTGTAAACGGTGTTCAACTAGTTTCTGCTAACATTTACTAAATTAGTTGAAATGTTATAATTTGCAGGGATACTTCTCCTCCAAAGAAAGTTAAAACTGGCGATCAATCTAGTGTACCACCCCCGCCTTCTGTAAGCTCGCAATCATCGTACCAGTATAGCAGTGGTCCAAGTGGACCATATCAGTCGCAGCAACAATTTCAAAGCGGTCAATATGGTGGTCAAGGTGGATATCAGCAGGGTTATCAACAATACCCACCACCTTCTGATCCTAATTACGCCAATTATCAGAATTGGCAATACGGCCAGGGTGGACCGCAGGCATACGGGCCGTACAATCAATGGGGATCTTACAATTACTATTAGTGGATAACACAAAACTTCTCCTATATCAGCTTTCTTTGCGTTACTGTATTCACTGTACATTTTATAATCTTTATTTTTTCGTTCAAGGATGATCGACAAAAAAGAAACAAACAAACAAAATTCTTTCAAGTTCCAATGACACATCAGTGACCTGACACGAATAGTAATAATACATGTCGTACTGATGTTTTTTCTCCTTCAATAGTAGTAATTCCGTGTGCGAAGTTCTGTGTTAATGTATTTGAAATAATACAACAGTACAGGGCATACTAAAAGAATTTTCGACTGATGTTAAATATATTATTACAGTCGTAACATACAGGTAGTCGATAAAAAAAATCTCCAGACAGTACGAAAACGAAGTATGGTATGTGAAATATTTCGCACTTAATACTATCTGCATTGAACTTGTATGATGCATCCATTCTGTTTTTAATTTTATTCCGTGACGTTGTGTTATTTCTTCAACAGGAAGCTAGCAGTTCGTAAACGTTACCTACAAACTTGTAATAAGTATTTTTTCCCGTACTTAGTTTATAATATTATTGTTTATTTACTGATGTGCGTTGTACGTATTGCTTAAAGAAAATTAGGATATACATATATGTAAATGGAAAAAAAATAGATATTTGAACGTCCTAGAGAATCTACGTAAACGCACTTAATGAAACATTCACGGAATAAACATTGTTAACATATGTCAGTACATTTTTGATAAACAAATGAATTAAGGAGCAGGACTACAATTTCTATAACTAGCTTAGTTGTAGAAATTATTAGCATTGGTATCCTATTTTTAAATTGCAGATGCATATTATTTTCTATGTTGTAATTTTGCATTTGGGACTGGGAGCCGAATTTTGCCGTAAATCGGCGTAGAGATCGCATACATACGCTAAAGGCACTTTTACGGTATGTGAAGTTTTATAATTTGCAATAAACGAAATTTAGAAAGTATATAAACAGTTTCTGATAGTGACATTGCATTGCTTGTACTAACTTAGAATTTCAAGGAAATATATTTATGATTGTGAAAATAAGAGAAATATAATTTTTAATTACATTGTGAGTTAATGTTTGCACTTTATGTTATCATCGTTGCTCAATTAGTACCTTGATCCCGGCCTTTGATAAATTTTCAAGGATTACGGTTCAAATTACTCGCATAAATTAAATACAAAAAATTATTGTAAATTCAATCATAAGTCTGGGTTGTATGATGAAAACAAAACGCAATATCGAGGCATGACTTTCGTAACAAATATGCTCTTTTATTATGAAAACATTAACACGGTTCTAAATAATTATAGTCGGAGTATTTTGTATTCTGATGGGGTTAATATCAAGCCTGCAACTTTAATTTCATAACAAAATATCACGTTTAGTTAAAAAAAATATTGTACGAAAATCAGAATACAAGCGACTAACATGCGTATTACGTTAATAAAAAAAAATATATATGTATATGTATATATATATATATATATATATGTATATATAAATTTACTTCAGAAAAGTTAAACATAGTCATGAATGGATAAATTTCATAAATTATTATGCAACTACAGCACTTGATGCCATTGTATTAATGCCACAGGTACCGTCTCCCCTGTAGACTCTGTAATAGCCGTGCTCGCCCCATCGTGGACCCCAACTATTTTTTATTATCCAGTATGGCAATACTTTATGGAAGAGAGGATATTCTAAGAAAACAGAAAAAGGAACATTATATAAAGATATAAGGATTAATGGAACAAATTTTGTAAAAGTCCATACATACTGCTTGTGCCATATCCAACAATTAAAACTCCGTGATCCAAGTCTTGCGGATTGCATAAGAAATTAAATGGATGGGAGACACCGCCAATGTAAAACTGCATGGCATTAGCATTAATGCCCACAGATATCGGCCCATTTGCAACTAGCCATTGTGCTATTTTCGTTTCGTTAGATGTAATATTTACAGCCGAAACAACTTGTACTTGAGCTTTTGTTGGAAAGAAATGGCACTTTTCATCTTTAGCATCATAAGGATAATCTGCTTCTAATTCAAGACCACCCAATTTTTCTATGGCTTTATACGCGTTCTCCATTTCTCCTCCATTACATCCCTCGTCCATGGTGTCGCAATCTACTAATTCCTGCTCAGACAAAGAGAATAATTTTTCATGTTTAATTGCGTATTGTCCTTCTACGTTTCCCGTTACAGAAAATGCCCAGCATGATCCGCATTGACCTTGATTTTTTACAGGTGTAACTGCATTATAGTCACGCCAATCGAATTTAGGCGGCAAAGTAACTTCAGGTATCTCTGCTTGTGGAAGAGGTATTTCATTCTCCTGCTTTAGATCACGTCGAAGGCCTAAATAACGAGCTTTGAATTCTTTGGGTGTTAAATCTGAAAACATAGTGACACCGTATTCGGCCGTTCCTCGTTCGAACGTTTGCAATTCCTCAATGGTTTTTAGATTTTGTTTAAAGACCTTAAGACGATCGCCTTTCTCTTTGGATGAAGAGTACGTTTTGTTAAATGTTCTCATAAAGTTTTCGAATAGTGTTTCGCCTTTAATTTCGTCAGCCAGTTTCAACATTTTTTCATTGTAGTGACTGCCTCGTAAAGCTCGTTTTCGTCGATTGTTTAAGTCACAGTTAATGGTGATTTGTGGAACACCTTTATCTATCCAAGGCTGAGACCATATCGAGAATAAGCATTCTTTGATTTCACTTCCCTCCTTTAGCTGACAATTATTTTTAACGCCTTTTACACAATCACTTGTGCCTAATTTAACTCTTATTTTATACAAATATCCTGATACTACTTGCTGCGATGCTTCAACAATTTGTACTATCATTGGCTCATTTGTGCCTTCAGAATATTCCGAAAATTTGTTCAACCCTTTGTTAGCAAGTTCCTTTATCGTTGGGTCATTAACGTTCGCGCTATTAGGAGCACCGACAAGATCAGCTTCTCTTTTGTTTCGATATAATGAGCCTGATTTATTAGCTGTAGAATCTACTTTCTTTGGAAAAATGATTTCTTCTTGAACTTCTTCTCTGTTCATTTCGGATTTCGGTTGAGTTTCTGCCAGAGGTAAATCAAAGTCTTTCAGAAATTCTCCAAATTCTTTAGCCTTATCTTCGAATCTCTGAATTTTAGTTTCTTCATCTGTTCTGTTCAGAGAAACCTTTGCGATAGGGTGTTCTGTTACTTCTGATTGCTCCTGTCCTTCCATTTTTGTGGTTGCGGCGTAAGTGTAATTATCAAGAATATCCCTCAAGTTCTCTAAAGCATCTAATTTTTCAATATTTGTTTCTTTTTTGTTAGGCGTAGATGTTACAAGCGCTTCAGCCCGTAGTACAGACTCATAATTAACGTAGTCTTTAACTTCTATATTAATTTCCACGGTACAATTGTTCTTTGTTATTCTTCGACTGGATTGTTGCCAAGGTTGTTCTTCAAACGTTACCAAACAGGTTTTAATGGGAAGATCGACTTGTACGGAACACTCTGTCTGTTCTATAGCATTTTTCAAGCAATCAGATTCTCCTATATGTAATAAAATTTGATATTGTATAACATTAGACGAAACTGGCACGGCTCTGGTTACTTTGGCAATATTAATCACTTTGTGTTTGAAGTCATTTTGTATTGATTCGTCCATTGCTTTCACCACTTGTTCTCCAAAAGCGATTAGTCCAGGCAAGTTTGGATTTAGCTCGTACGGACAACTTGGGCAATAGTTGGAATTAGATGCCCTCATCGCTATGAACGGCTTGTCGCTATGGTCTCCATTTTTCTGAATTTCATGATCTAGCTCTACGCTCTGATTGGTGACTATCTGTTTGTCCAAACTCTCGATAAGTTCCTGATCCTGATTGTTTTCTTGAGTTTGCAATGGATCATCTTGCGCAGATTGTGGAAACAGATACATACATTGTATAGATTCCTTTAAAACCTTTATACTACCTTCTTCGTGTTGTTTTACTTCAACTGTACATGCTTCTCTGGGACAAGGTTCTAATGCTTCTATGCAAATCGGAGTTAAATCGAAAGTAAGTCTATATATTACGTACGGTGGTTCCTCCTAAAAATTAAAAATGACGATAAAAAATGAAATTCCAGCGAACAAAACTAAACCTCGTTTAAATTCCAAAGGTTTCGAAAATTATTGGTAATGATGACGCGTTTGTTAAAAAAATTAAACGGATACGTACTAATTTTTGCGCATTAATCAGGTTACCGCCCGTGTATGTATGATGCGTCGGAGAATCCTCGTTCAAGGAACTCAAGGCACTTTGAATTACAGGCTCTGGTACTGTTTGTATTGGTTTGTTGACGGTACCAGAAGATACAAGAAATGAATTAAGAAGAAACAAGAGTAAAAAGCGCGTTACACTTAACAGTAAGCCTGCCATCTTACTGTATGTATGTACGCCGCAGATCTGACCTCCAACCAACGCAGTTGACTCCTTGGATGATTCTTTATACTTTTTTTTTTAACATTGACACGTAGATAACAATCGAGTCTGAAGCTTTTGTTCGACTTCGTTTGACCCACTTTTAAGAAAATATTTATGAACCTTAAGCTAACGCTTATTTTTAGAGATTTTACGAATAGTAATATGTTACGAGACTTCCCGACTTACATATCACTTATAAAAGAAAAATGAGTCATTTAAAAAGAGAAGATAAAAAAACGCTGGCAATCGGCTATGAAAAGAAAAACATGCGTCTGTAACTTAAACTTGCTGCCTTCTTCGGAGTATTTTTTCGGTATTATTTTTATTGCGTATCCGATAAGGTAAATTTAATAATTTAATGTGCATATAAGTTTCTGCGTCCCTTATTAAAGCGTAATTGAATGTTAGAAAAATAGTTTCGTACAAGTGTAAAATATAAGAGGACAAAGATTTTATGGCCTTGAATCTCTACTACATATGTAAATATTATATCTTGCGTGAAAGGAAAAGTTTGAATTCCAATTTCTCAATACAGGTATTGTCATATAAAAATTAATACCAAAATAATCGTGGGTATATCTATCAAGACTAATATTCAATTTAGTTAGCTTCAGAATATTTTCATCAAACATTTAGCGCTGCAGGATTATTAAAAATGAGAAAATCAACTATACAATTGTACGTGTCCAATATATATCTTGCACAATATTTTTCTGTGTTACATTATAAATTGCGTAATATATTATTAATTACAAAATTTTAAATAGCGGAATTATGAAAATGCTTTGCCCATTTTGTTGTACATATATCATATCCGACAAAGTTTTCAACGATTTCGAAACTATTTGTATAATTGGACGTTCAAATTTCCCGCCCATCTTAAAACTAGCATTAACCATTCCCGAGTTCCGGTTGTCAAAAAGCAGCAGCTGTTTCACTGTATCGATGTGATTATCTGTGATTGCTGCAGTGTCCTCGAAAAAGGCAGCATTTTAACGGTATTTCATCATAGTTTATTCGTGGTATAGGACAGTATACTAAGTGTGTTCGGTAAGTGAATTATTTAATTGTGATTAACTTGCTTTAAACAATGCTCGTCTTGACAAGAATCAACAACGTATCACATTGCGGTGAAGTTGTATCGATTTTTTACTCCACTCTAGCTATCGTCGTTCGACCCATGCTAAATGGGTACCTTGTGTTATTAATTTTATAGAAGTCGGCATTTGTCGTAGAATTTTTAAGACGCTTTCAATGGTTCACATCTATTTTATTGTTCAATGTTCCAGTCCTAAAGTTGCACATACATGTATACTTAACTAACCAAATTCTTCTGTTGCGTTCAAGTTATTTACAATTCTTTTAGTTTTCGATTTAATATATTGTATATCGTGATACACACAACGTAACAGATATTAGTTTTTGGTAATAAACATCGTGTTTGGGTGAAAAATGTATTGCTACGTATTCATGCAATACATTTTAAGCGTCAGTACAATTAGAGAGTGGTAGAAGAATCATGTTTAAAAATACGTATGTAGTTATAAATAATATTTGAACATCTATTTTTGCCACAAAATTTGTCGTTTAATAATGCCTATCTCTTTAATTACTCAGCGTTGTCGTTTGTTACTAGAATATTATGCAAAGTTATTCATTTGTTCCGATTAACAAAACTATATAATTGTGACAATTGAGGAACGAATTTACATAGATTAAATATTATACAGTACATATCCTCAGCGTTAAATCAAGATACATTTTAATATCGAATGCGCATTCCCGCGTCTTGATTTTGCGGGTTTGTAATCCTGTTTTCTTATTGGCGCTTTCCGTTGTCGACGACATACCCTCCCCCTTCCCCCTAATGTGGGGCGAGCGCTGTGTGTACTCTGCGACTGCTCGTTAGTCAGTAGCTGACTACTGATCTTCGAGACGGACAGGTCGTATCTGTGCGATATTTGCTTGCCGTTTTACCGGTTTTCATCACAAAACAGTGTCAGTGACTATTTAGAGATCTCTTCGTTTGTTGCAATTCCTCAAGCAAGCCGACCGTAGAATCTACCAGCGGCGGAAACACCCACCGGAGATAGCATTATTGATGTGTTAAGGTTAGTAATAATAGCTACACCGGTGCCACGGCATAATCTTTTTCTCTCTCGCTCTATCTCGACAATCATACAATAGCTTCCTCATTGTTCTAAGAATCGTAATCCTTACTGTCGTCTCATTCTTTCACGAACGTCGTGGAATTTCGACGATCGACACACGTCGAGTGAAACTCTCGGTTCTCTGTCATTGACGCAACAATGCAATGCCGTGGATCAATTCGCGACGTGGTAGCTATTAACTGTCGATTATCATTCGCGATTGTCACGTACGTGAGAATGTTTCAAGCTCCTTGATAAAGCGATAAAGTCCTTACATAAAGTGGACAAGAGAAGCCGGAGAAGGTGTCATTAATGGCTTATTCGTGATTAAAGTTTAATTCGATGGTACAGCAGATTTGCCACCAGCTCTCAATTCGATCGCGTTTGACAATATTTATTTCTGTGCACTGCCAAGGCCGTCCGTGTTTTTGGTCGCACACTTTTTTTCGCATGATATTGACGGTGAACTTCATCGCGTAAAAGAATATTTGTCGAGCAGAGAGTCATACACATGCATGGTCACTCCATGTCGAACCTAACAATTGTCCCAACGAGAAGTTACTCGGTTCAGATGTTAACTTTTCGAACCGGCTACTTTATTTATTGATTTCTTTATGTCACACGTATGCGCGGTCTACTTAATGCATACGCGAAACTCTATAGACTGCGTATATACATATATTCTTTCTGTAAATTTCATTGGAGAAAGTCCAGGTCACTGACAACGGCAAACGTATTCCGATACACAAGTTCCGATACATTTTCCAGGATCTTCTATTTTCCTTCTTAACAGCTGATTGTCATTGATTAAAAAAAAAAACTTGGTACGATGTGGATATGCTAAGCCAGCTCACACAGGCACATGTATATACCTACTGTTACGTTTCCGTGTGTGCGAGAAGAGACGAGAGTGCATGTATGACGTCAGAATATTTGTACTTTATTCTGCTTCCTCCTCCTCCGTAGAAGTTGGTCTACGTAATTAAAATGACGCATGCATGACTCATTGGACGCGGAAATGCAATAAAGTTATCGATCTTCTCACCTGTTCCACATTTATTCTGACCACTTTTTCACTTAGGGCTGCTTGACTCTTAATTAAATTGCGGCTCGTTAAATACCGTCCAATAAATTCAATCTCGTGCAAACCATCACAATTACAGCCGGATCGTGCGATACATCAAATACCTTGGGGAAAATCAACAGCTCTGTTCAACTTTAGCATTCGAAACAGGGTAACGTTTATTTAGGTCGAATGTCTCACACGTGTATGCAGACAAAACTAACATTTCCTTTCGATAAAATGTTCATCTTGAAATCGACCACGTTGATAATCATCTTGGTATCGATAACTTTCTTCTTAGTTCTCGATCGCATTGATTGCAACGATTCGGCCAGGCTTTGTCGACAGGCGGTACAAGCGTTCATTCATCGCCCCGAGCAATTGCAAACCATTAAATAGTCATAGCTCGTTGGTCTCTGTCTCGATACGTTTCTTAGCAAGGGTAGTTCGTTCCACGTTCTGCCCGAGTACACAGGATTACAACACAATTCGCAACGATCTGCAACCTGCCAGCTTCGTTTTCAGCGTTCTCTCGGGTCGTGTAATGCAAACTGTTTGAAATAACTGAGCCTCGAACTCAATGTCCCGCTCGGTATTTATCGGGGAATTGAGTAAAAAATTGCACGCGGCATTGGCGCGGAAGCAGTCGCGCCGCGATCACGTGCATTTTGGAGAGTGTCGAACAGCAATTTCGTCCTTCGGGCACAAAAGGTCTCGAGCCCACGATTCGGTCGGGACTCGAAAGAAATAATCTATCGCAGAAGTACGGCACAAGTGCGGTCTTTTGGCTGCACGGGGCGTCAACAGCGTCCCCTCGTATGTCGGTATTGATTTCCGAACGCGTCTCCTTTCTTTTTTCTCACGAATCCTCTTCATTTCTCGTTTATCGAACACCAATATCTGTTTGTTTGCAATCGAGAGGTTCCACACGAGTGTACGTCCTCCAGGTCTAACTAGTCGCCCGTGATCTTGGCTGGGCGCGCCGTGACCAGAAGCGACACGATACCTTTCACCCTGGAATCGTGCCAACTTTGTCTCGAGGGCAAGGGCAAGCGCAGTCCATTGATCACGCCATAACTCGTGCCGTACGAAATTACGGCGATCGCAGGACGGCACAATTTTGCCTCCGCATTGTTCATCTCGAATTACGTTTCTTCGTGGCCGAACAGGTATATATGGATTCCACGCGCCGCGGTTTGTCCAACACCTTCTTAGTCGATGATGAAATTGACAAGTGCCAATTACCTGGCCCTCGTATCGCCTTAACGCATTAACGAGGTCTTCTGTATGCCTCTTCGACCGAGGAGTCGTTCGCTGAACAGACGAAATACAATTCTCCGCCCAATTACCCGTGAACATTTCTATTAAAAGAAGGAAAGTCTAGCGCGTGCCGCATTCGAACGAACTTATTACCGATGCCCACGCGACGCGTACAAAGAAGACACACGAACGATTCCCCCGCCGATACTTCCGTCGCGTACCATCGTTCTCGTGATTCACAGCGTAGCCCGAAATTTCTTTGCCGTAAGTATCGATAACGTGGCGGTGGGAGGGGTCCATTTAATCGGGGTCGCATCGCCGCAAATGCGTTGGGGTAGAAACTTTCGCGGCCGTACTTCAGAACAACCTACATACGTCGCTGAAAGTCCCAGCTGATCGGTTCTCGCGCTGCCGCGAGAAATCGAAGAGGTGGGTGGGCGGCCCCAGACGGTACATGTGCGTGTGAACGTGCAGTAAAGGGGGGGGGTGGTGTTGCGGGAATAGGGTGTGCGCGACGACGAAGGGGGTAGAAAGCACACGAAGAGCGACGACGATGACGACGACGGGGACGTCGAGGAGGCGCGGTCGCGCGCGTCTGCGCGTGATTCGGTCGGTCGGTGGGTCGGTCGGTCGGTCGGTCGGTCGGTTGGTTGGTCGGTCTTCGGGGTATTGATTTTGGTTGGAGCACCGCTGCACACGTATGTACGTTCACCACGTAAACGCCGTGTGCACATGCAGCGTGAACGACCGTCCTGGCTGTGGCGGCATTTTCGCCCGAAACTCCGCGGTTCAATTTTGCGAGAACGCGGAGTTTCGATCGGTCGAGCCACCGACGCGTTTCCGTGCTGCTCCGTGCTGCTCCGTGCTCGAGAAATTTTTATAGGTTTTCTTTATTTTGCTTTTTTTTTTTCTGTGCTCCCGACTACGTTGTACCAGGAGTTCGTTAGGATATTCCGGGCGAGATCCGTTCACGAAAGTACGTCTCACGTGACTCGTTCGTAACCCCCCCCCCCCTCCACCCCGCTCCCCCTTCCCTTTACGAGACCTTCGATGCACGCGTACATTTGCTGGCTACCATGTTTTTTCGGTCCAGCATGTATATGCGCGCATACATATACGTACGAGGGGATAAGGAAATACCTATACGTTGGTCCAACTGTTCGCTCAAGTAGAGCAAGACAAACGAATCAGACCAACATCCTCGCGGCTGTACTCCGTGCTTCATCGGATTGCCGTACTTTGTAGGAGCGTCTGGTAGTTGGTGGTTAAAGTAATCTTTGTCCTTGAATGTGTGCAGGTCTCTCGAGGTAGCGGGACAGAAGGTTGAAACGGTTGAAAAGCGAGCGACGGGATAGAGAGGGATTTTCGAAGAAAGCCAACCGGGCACCAGACAAGATGCCTGCACCGACATCAGCAGCAGAGGGTTCGGTGGAGGGTCCACCTCGCACCGAATTGCAAGAATTACAGCTGAAGGCGGGCCAAACTACAGATGAGGTATGACCGCGTGTATTCCTCGACCGATATTAATCTGCATAGAGAAAGACGATCCACGTTGCTGTCTCGGGAATCCATCGTGCGATCTATCGTAGCGTTTGGGTGGGAGTTCTACGATAGGTCGCAATGGTTTTTTTTCGGAGATCGGTTTCTCGAAACGTCGAAACTCGAATAACAAAAGGCAGAAAATTGACGAACGATGAATGGCTCGACTCGCGTGTATCGCAAGTATTCGAGGTATCGAGATCGCGAATTCCCTGCTAACGATTTTTCTTTGTTCGTACGCGAATGGATCGGCGATGGTTCTTGGCGCAAAATATTCCTCACGCAAAATAAAGTCGCCGCCTGCAATGTTTCGGACTCGAGTTTCGAGAGTCGTGAAATTAGTTTCGAAACCGTCCCTAGTTTTTTGTCGAACGCGCGCTCGTGCTGCCCGAAGCAGTTAGATTTTCGTTTCGCGTATTTAACACCAGAAGTGCCGGGCTCGTAACATTCGGACCATCTACACCGAACTTAAGCGCAGAGCAATTATTGAATTCCCATTCAGTCGTTGTTTTGTCGGCCGTCGTTATGAAATTCAATGAACGATGGTATTCAATAGGGAAGTCTTTTTTTTAACAGCTGTGATCGAATTCTGTTTCAGTCCCTGGACAGTACGAGGCGTATGCTGGCGCTATGCGAGGAGGTGAGTTCGTCTCATCCCTATATGAAACTATTCTCTTCTATTTACGCATTAACCTTCATCCTCGATCATCCTCGGTACTAATCCTCGATCCTCGTTACTATAGCGATCTGTCCCCGGAGTTCTTGCTCCCCGATTTTCTCTCATAGTATAGTAAACAACTGTCGCTGGTAAATCGTTGCGCGTTGTATTCGCGGCAAAGATGGGCGCAATGGCCCGTCCACGGTAAACTTGACGGTGTCCAGTTGATGGAACAAAGACAAAAAAAAAAAAAAGAAAGGAAAAGAAATAAGTAAAAGAAAGACGGACACGCGCTGGAGAGAGGTGGGCAAAATACTATTTCGGCATAGAACCGATCGAAGTATAAAGGGAATCATGTAGAAAGAGAGAACCAAAAAGAGAAAAAAAATCGGAACGAATTTGCGAAGAATCTTGAAATAGTATTTGACCCAGCTCCGGCGCCATAAGCCTATCCTTCGTTTCTATATGATATATATAAATTTCGAACAACAAAATATCGTTCAACGGGCAGTGAATAACGGCCACGACCCGGGATATCGCTGTGGCTCAGCGCGGCTTTTTTTCGTGACGAGAGCAGAGGAGGCATTCTGCCTCTTGGAGAAAAGAAAAAAAAAGGGTAGAAAAACTATCGCACGGGTACCAAGTAATTGATATTGTTTGTTCCCAATGGGATCGTCGCGAATGTACTCGGGAATAATTGTAAGACGACGCATCGACGCGGTCCGAGACGGTAATTCGCGGGCACGAATGCACACGCGTGTTCCCCCTCTTACCTCGTGTCGGCGGCGACGCGCTTTCATCGAGCATGGAGGCATCGTTACGATTGCGAAACGATTTTGCACGCTTCGGGCAAACAGAGAAGCCCTCGGGTTCATTTGCGTTCGCAGTCGATCAAGTTGGAACCGTCGTGAGTGTCCGCGTGCATTCGTGCGGCGCGTTCGTGTATTCTGTCTACGTTCTTTAGCTCTCGCATTTTTTCTTCCCATGCATAATTATTCGTTGTCTATGCTCGTATCTTCGATATCTATTCTCGATATATATATAGATATATATATCCGTATATATGTATATATATATGTATATATATGTATGTACGTTTCTCTATAAGTGTCTGCGGAATTTTACTGTGTACATCCGATGTCTTTACTCTCTTCCTGTTTGACTTGTTACTAATTGTCGAAGGAGCGAACGCAATGGATACTTGCCAGCCCGAGCGCGGCCCTATGTCTCACGATCGTGTGCCGTCCGATCTTACCTGAGCGTGATTCACGCCCGGCGATTAAAATGTACCCGGGGGGTTAAAGAGAGGTCGTTGCGTCGCTCCATTCCAGTGTTTCTTCCGCTACTTATCTGTGGCTGCACTAATTAGCACGTGTCGAAATTTCACGAGCACTGGAGGCGTCAACGACTGTTTCTTCGTGTACGTACATACCTTTTATCGCGGGGGGGGGGATGCACTTCACGCACATACACATATGTGTGCGGCGCGTATACACACGGAATCGCTGTCGACGTCGCGCCGCGGTCGACGATAGTCGGCCCCCGGATGCGCAATGCAGAAGCTGGATCTGCGAATTCTCGACGGCGTGAGCGCGTCGGGCCCACCCAAAAACAATTCGCAGGAACTGTTAATGCTATCAGTGGTGGAGGATATTTTTTTTTTCAGCAACGCTGAGTAACCCAACGCACGCACGGGCTCATTGGAAAGGATTAATCCGATTACGATTTAGAAGGAACGAAGGAAGATCGATGATCGTGCGGTGCCATTTAACTTCGACACGCGGCGCGGTACAATTTCGCGGGCGAACGATTTTTTTTTAATCGACGCGCCAGACATTTTCGATATCGCGGTCGTGCCGATTAAGACAGAGGGTGAAACGGGGCTTTCTTGTGTCCCCCAATTCGTCCGTCCATTTCCTCTCCTCCCTCCCCTTTCTTATCGTCCACTCTCGTTTTGTTCTCCGTTCGAGATTCTTTCCGATCCGTCGATTCTCTGTTTTAAGACGGTCACCGATAACGCCAGATCTTTCCGTCGATTGACGCTTCCGCCGCGCGTCGAGATCCCTCGGAACGATCGGGGGGAATGCGTTTCGCTCGGCATTCGGAATATTATGCCGCGAGAATATCGGGAGAATTTAACGAACCTCGTGTATGTACGTGCACGGTCTATCTTCGGTTGCTTCCGTTTCCTGCTCCTTCTTTTCTTCTCTGTGCGTTCTCACGATTTCTCGCTCGCTCTTTCCACTCGCCCGTGTAAAACCTTCGTGCAAACGTGTGCGGTACGAAACTGTCGATTCGACGATCGGTATCGAAAGGATCGTCGGGCGCGCAGATCCGTCGTTCTCCTCTTTCCCTCTTGAGCACTAAGCCTCGCGTTAAGACGTTCGGATATTTCGTTGCCGAATGACATCGAAGGTCCTTCCCCTTCCTATTGTCGCCGCGCGTGCATCGCCTT
The DNA here is from genome assembly GCA_963969485.1 of Nomada goodeniana. Classification (NCBI taxonomy): domain Eukaryota; kingdom Metazoa; phylum Arthropoda; class Insecta; order Hymenoptera; family Apidae; genus Nomada; species Nomada goodeniana. Next base: position 3,091,906 of record OZ018301.1, on the reverse strand, counting down.
TGTTTCACGATAATCCTTCCAAAGAAGCAATCTAGATATCGAGGGGGAAATGCGAGCAACAGGAGAAACGAACCGATCGTCGAACCGAGAAGAAAGGGCTCGCCTCGACTGGAGCGTGAATGCCTCTAGGGAACGCTGTGTTTCTCTCACAACATTGATTGTGTCAAGCAATGGCTATTACGGGCCGACCTGGGACAGGTAAATGACAGTACGAGCAGCTCTGATCTCGATTAAAAAAAAAGAGAAAAGAAAAAGATCGTTCGCTGATATTCAAATTACGGAACGAGAGAAGAGCGCGCGTTGATACTCGGTGTATCGGCAACATCTGTCGCTGCTACCAATGTAATCCGTGTTGCTGGCTGAAAACCGGCCGTTTCTCGATATTGTCGGTGTTGCTGGCTGTGTATGTACATACGTGTTACTTCACGTGTGCGGTGTGTGCCCACGTGTGTGTCCGCTTGCTTAAAGATTCAACAATTACACACGCTTTGCTCGATCGCCCGGCTCTGCCTGCCGTCGCAAACTTCCCGAAACAAAAACTGTGTACACGTGATTGGCAAACGATCGTCGTTGCTCTCTCTGGCGGAGAAAGAGGGAAGCTCGTCATTTTGAACGTAACAGTCGATCGATCGCGTGCTTTTCGCCCGCGTGCGCGACGCACGCGTTCGTTATCAGCTCTCGGCCGATGGATTTCTTTCGGGAAGGTACCTTGTCGCATATTTGCTCTGCAGAGTTCCCGAAGCTAACGAAGTTCGCCAGTTTAATGGCGACGTAACGATCGGACCGGACGGGTTCGCGTGCACGCGATCCATCATCGCGTTCGCGTTCAACAGTCACGGGAGCGTATCGATCGAATTGTTTTAGCGATATCGGCGCGCTATCGCCGCGGGTCTTCGCGAACTCTGCCGCCTGTCTGCCTTGGCTGTTTCGCTGCCTGTCCGTGTTTGCCTGACCACCGCGAGAACACTGTTCATTCCTCCTCTCTGTAACATCAGCCTACCCCTTCGGTGCATCGCGCTGTCACTTCTCTTGTACGAAATCATTCCATCGACGCTCGGCGATCTCATCTTCGCTCGCCGTTCAGGGAAACTCAGATAGCGCACAAGGGGATTTCGATTTCGAAGAGGGAGGGCGAGAGTGTCGAAACTGGTCCACGTAACGAGATCCTCGAACGATCGATCGATCTTTTCCAGGGACAAGCCACGATACACGTCGCTCTTCGCAGTCAGAATCACGGGCGCCATGTGAATCTCCATGCCATACCCTTTTTCTCCTGCCCTCTCGTTTCTTTTCTCGTACTTTTTCCTTCGTCCGCTTTCGGACGAAGATTTATCGCGGCTCCAATCGTTCTCGCCTTGGCTGCCGTTTGTTTCGCGTTCACTGTGTAGAAATGATATCTTTTCGCGTGTCCATGCATCACCCACCACCACCACCACCACCACCACTACCACACTACCACCACTACCACCACCACCACACGCTCGATCTTCACTGTCGTCATTCCTCTTGTTTTATGTGCACCTGACATTCAACAGAGTATTTACCTGAGAAAGACACGCGAGGACACTACTACTGCTACTACAAATACTACTGGCATTGAGAGCGAATAGTTTTTCGGTAAAGCGTCGCGGGGATAAAATAACTATGTCCGGTAAATACTCGATGACAATCTTATATACATTCGACGGATCTACCTATATCGTTTTGATTTCTTTCTCTCGTGAAACATCATTGCACATTTTCCACGCGGTTGAATGGCGCACGCTTTTTCTTTCAGGCTCAACGAGGAAAGGAGCAAAGGACTTGTTTTCTTTCTGTTCTCGTGGACCGACCAAAACCGAAAGCTTGCGAAACGTTCGGGGGAAAAGCTCACCTCTAATTAAGTCTCGCGGTCCGATAGAACGTTATATCCCGATTCCATTGCGGTCCCGGTTTATTCCACTTCGGTAGCCGCATTGCGAATTCCTTTGATAATAATCCCCCGTCGGTGTTTTTCTCGTTTCGTTTCAATTAAAGTTCGTTCGTTCGGCCGAAACGAGACGACGGAAACGCGTGTACGCGGCAGAGATAAACCGTGGATCGGGCGGACGGGGAACCGTGCCCGAAGCACCGTGCGCGGCTTGTTCTCGATTTGCCAGGGGTAAAAGATAAGCATCGTCTGCTAAAGGGGACGATTCGCGGCAGCTTTTCCGTCCCGTCGGTTGATCCACGTCGAAAGCTCCTTTTCTTCTCATACGGTCATTCGCCGCTCTCTTCATGCTCTTCTTTCCGCTCCCCCTTCTCCACTTCTGTGTGCGTGTGTTCTACTTTGGCATTTATTTAGGTATTCTCGTCCGTTTTTGAGTCACGAGATTTTCCTTTTCGCAACGGCGTGCTCGTTTCCGCGACACGAGGGCGAACGTTCTTGAGGGGGGGGGGGGGGATGGCCGGCAATTTATTTCGTTACGATACGGACGATCCGCGTCGATTTCGCGGTACAATCGTCGACCGTTCAACGTCTCGCGACTCAAAACGCCGTTTTCGTCTTGCGCAATTACGATTTACTTCACCCCTCCACGTGAAACTGTGTATTGTGTATCGTTCTGTATTCTGCGGTACCTTCTTTACGTACACTGTATGTATATTGTAGAATTCCTTTCACGTTCGTGGACATTCGGGCTCCAAAACTTCTCGAGTGCTATTCTCTCATTTTTTCTGTTTTTTTTTTGGTCTTCTTTTTTTTTCCACTTTCATATCTATTCTTATCTCTCGATTTCTCTGCCTCGCGGGGCTTCCCCCTTTCTTCCTGCCGCTCGTTGAACGGGCGAAGAACGGTGGAAGCACTAATGACGGAAGAGAAACGAGACTCTCTCCTCCCATTGAGTAAAGAGCGGTTTGTTTTCTTTTTTCTTTTTTTTTTTTTAATAACTCGTCACGCGCTACCGAAACAGAACAAAATGAGTACGCACAAACATTAAACAAGTAGAATAATGATAATGATAATGGTGATAATTTAACAGAGAACAGAGTTAAAGTCTGCGCGCGAGCCTTCGCGCTTTGTAACGAAATCTCGATTAGCCAGAAAGAAGATCTGACAAACGATAAACGAAAAAACAAAAAAAAAAAAGTAACTAAGTAGATAAACCTACAACAACGGCGACGACAGTTACAGAGCAACAGGAACAACAACAACTACAACAACAACATCAACAACATCGTCATGATCGATAACAACATCAAGAACAACAACAGCAACAACAAGCGACAAGACTAATCTAGAGATCGAGAAGTATATACATACTCATTCGAGCCGAGAACGATTATAACAGATACCGAAAACGTCGTGTCTCTCTCGTTTGCCCGTGAACGCTTTCGTTGCACCTGTCTGCCCACCTGTCTCTCAATCACAGGCGGTATAATATATATATAAAAATACATGTGTATATATATATTATTGGAATCGCGTGAGCGCGTTAAAGGTTTAACGATCCGCAGGGACTGTTATGAAAATAAGCGTCGCATCTGGACCCATCTAGAACAAAAGACAGTAGAGCAAAATGAAAAAAAAAAAATATCGAACGAACGAAAATTACATGATAGATTTTTTACTCTCTTTTACGTTGGTGTCGCGTATACAAGCCAGACTCGGTCACGATATATCCAGCACCGTTTTATGAAACGATATACCCGACTTGCTTTGCCCACTTCTCTCTCCACCGATTTCCGATACACCCTCCGTCTCTACCTACCATAATACTATATACTACTAATATACTACTAATATTACTATATACTATATACTTACTACTAAAAAAGAAAAAAAGAAAAAGAAAAAAAAACAACTCTCTAACACTGGTGGTGGTTGTCTGTGTTGTGCTGCCTCTGTCTGTCGTAGAGCAAGGAGGCTGGCATCCGTACTCTGGTCGCACTCGATGACCAGGGAGGTGAGTGAATCGCTTTTTAGCCATATAAGTAAGAACAAAAAAGGAACCTCGCCTTTTCTCACACATAACATAGAATCGAAACTGTATCTCGTGCTAACACCAAACCCAGCACCAAGCAGCCTTCCCTTCCCTGCCTCTCTTTCTGTAAACCTTCGTTCCCGTGGCGAGATCTCGCTGTTCCCCCGTGCCGTTGTTACGGGGTACAACGCGATCCCCGACGGTTGATTCCCCGCGTATCTCTGTCCCACGTTTTCACCGCTCGTGATTCCCGATCTCCACTTTTGCTTTTCTTCGCTTCCTCGTTTCTGATCCCCCCCCCCCATTTTTGTCTACCCTCTATTGCTCAAACGTGTGTTACACCTACACGGGAACGCTCGTTCCACGTGCTGTGTTCCGGCTCTGAAAAAAATCGATAGAACACTTTGCCACGGTCGCTTATCTCGAGGACACTCGCGACCTCCTGACCTTTTTCTTCGTTTTTTTTTTTTTTTCGCAGAGAGAGAATCGTTTTACACCGTTCCCCTCGGTGAACCTTTCGCTTTTATTCCCCTCTCCGTCTTCCTCGCCCCGACTCCGCGGGGTTTTTCTTGATTTTCGTTGATGCCCCGCTCCTCCCGTGTCCCTCCCGATCGATACGCATCGTTGGAAGTCGACTCGTTGGCGCGTCGCTTGCCGAACGTTGCCTCATTTTTACCTGTTCCGGCTGTTCGTCGATCGATCGATGCACTCCCGATACAACGTACACGTTACACACCTTTCCACATGAGTTTCTTGCCCTCTCCGCCATCCGACCGGCGTATTTATCCGTCACGGGTCGCAGGAAGGCATTCTTTTAATAGCGTGCTCTGTGTGCACCCGTGAACCGCAAAGGAACCGCCTCGATCGTTTTTCGATCGATCATGCTCCAACCGCGCGCCCTTTCACGCTAAACGAGATGACGATGCATCTCTCACCTTTCGATACAAATCGACGGCCGAAACTCTTTAACCGTGGTCTCTCTGTTTCCTTCTCATCGTTCCCTCTGTGTTGTTCCATCCAGCTATATCGAATCACACCGCCACTTATACTAATATTATAGAATCGTACTTACACGCAACTCCCTGCTCGATTAACTTTGCAACGAGAAGTGTAGCAGTAGATCGGCTTCGATGTACGGGCTAGATACGTGTAATAGTGATAATATGAAACGGGACAGTGCGAATTCGCGTTTGACGAAGTAAAGCGACAGCCAACTACCACTGTACAGTCGTACCAAACAAAATACTACTACTAATTACTAATTACTATTACTACTGCCGGTTACCACTACTACTACTACTATTACTACTACTACTGCTACTACTACTACTATTACTACTGCTACTGCTACTACTACTACTACTACCGTTCCTACGATTACTAGTGCTACTACATCACTAACACTGCTAATACTGCTAATACTGTCGTACATTATTACCTTATCAGCTGCAACAATAGCCGATGGTTATGGTTGCAGGTGCAAAAGCCTTGGGAACCGTCTCAGCTACGATTAAACAGAAATATATTGCCTGGTTGATCCGAACGACACGATACGGATTCATTCCCTTCCGCTTTTGCACAATCGATTAGAAACGACACCACCCACTATTATTTACTACGATGATACGATAATGACACACTCTGACTGCCACAAACATCACTCGCCGGTGCTGCTGTTTGCTGCTGCTGCTGCTGCCAGTACACGAATACGAGATATACGAAAACGCTGTTAATCGTTTGATACATTTATAGAGCATCATGCGTGGGATCAAGTCGACTCGTTTATAGCAGCCTGTTTTGTTTCCTCGTAACCTTTGCGCGCCCGCAGTTATCTACACCCCACGACCACTCTACTAGCAACCCCCTTCTTCGCGCTTTACTTCTACACTTCTCTGTTTCTCTCATTCTGTCGCATTCTGTCTCAATCTGTCACGTTCTGTGCCCCCCAAGCTCCACCCGTTCCGTCGACAAATCTTTTTCTCCCCGTCCACGTTGATACTCGAAGCGTAGACGCGTATCTCGTGCGTATACGTATGCATCTCGATTAGACGCATACGTATGTATCTTTGATTAATCCTCTGTCCTTTCTCTTAATTCTCACAGATACACACGTTCCTCCGTGGATTGTGTACCATTTTTGTTTCCTTTTTACTTCGTAGCTGAAACACGAAGCTTTTAGCTGTGTCGCTTAATCAGCCAACGTGTAACACGTACATATTGTTTGTTCTATTCATTTATTCGTGTCACGAGTATACGTGTCGATTAATTTGGACACCGTTTATATCCATATACCGCATATATACGTGTATGTATATAAACCTTGTGTACTGCGTCTCTGTTAGCGTACAAAAGCCCAGAGACAAGTAACCTACGAACTCGTAAACGTCTTAGCGGTAGATGTTTGCCTATCTCTCACTTTCTCTCTGTACTCTTTCTCCTCGTTTGATCTGAAATCTTCAGTTTTCCTTTCTACTTCTCTATGTATATACATACATAATGATACGTATGTATGTATATATCTATATATACATGTGTGTGTGTGTGTGTATGCGTGTACACCTATATATACTTTATACGTACACATGTTTGTATACCTGTGCATATATACATATACATATATACACAGTATATTCTTCTCTGTCTCTTCCTCTTTTACATTGATTTTCACCCCTCTTCGTTTTGTTTGCATCGAACGTACTTTTTGTCGACCGTCGTCTTACCAAGTATGTAGGTACTGTATTGCCCTCCGCTTTTTCTTTTATCTGCGAACGTACAGATGCCGTCGTGTACGTATTATTGTTGCTGTTACTATTGTTATTATTACATGTACATACATGCGATAGTGCCACTAGTTGACCGATCGAAATCGGCAAGAGCAGCGCGCGATTCATTTTGCAATCACGGCCGACCAACGGAGGAAGCGACAACGAAACGAAACGAAACGAAACGAAACGAAACGAAGCCGGAGGATGTGCGCGCGATGCACGAGAAAAACTTTGTCGTCCGTCCGTTGCCACTTCCTGTGATTCGTTTCGCTGGCCGGGCATCGCCTTGCACCGAAAGTTCTCATACACGTTTTCTCATCCCCGAGACGGCTGCCGGAATCGGCGCATCGGTTCCCCGGCGTATTCGCAATAATTCACTTAGGCAATTGCGATGCGCACGGTGCAAGCGGACGCGTCACCGTCAATGCCCGCCGTGCGCATGTCGAACTATGTAAAATTAGTACATAAACGCCAAACGAATCTCGTCGTCGGTCATCTTTTTAGCAATCGTTATTCGCCCGCGTCATATCCCCCTATTATCTTTTCTCGTCGTTCTTATTGTATTCTTACATTTCCTTTTTCTTCCTTTTTCTTTTCTTCTATAATTTACCATCGATACTCGAGGTGCCCGTTCGTGAACACGAGTGCCCCACGTTGACCGGAACGACGTTGGCCGACGTTAATTGATCCGTTTGACGCACGAACGCGCAGCTTGGGCAGAATTTTTGTTCTCTCGTAGACAAATATGGAGTTTTTTATTTTATTAAAAACCCGGCACGTTTTGTCACAATACCTGCGGACACCGTCGAACTGTAGGGACGGGGTGTCCGCGAACGATGTGCGAGATAGTCCCGGCCTTGCTTTCCGTAGTTGATTTAAAGTAGCAGCTTCCTGTGTTCAGTTCGTCGTTGCCGATCATCTGATATTTCTAATAGAGAGAGATCTATCGATCACTTTGTGGCAAAGCGTGCACGCGGTCTGCTCGTTTGTTTCTGACTTAATTTCGCAGTTGTTCACGCGCATCACTGAACGATCTTTCATTTCCGTTAACGTGTGGGCCCTTCGACCCTGTCGTAGAGCGAGGAGGTCGCAGCGAACACTCTGACGATGTTAGACCATCAAGGCGGTAAGCAGTTCCCTCAGCAATAAACAAATAACTAAAAAAAAATTTAAAAAAAAAAACAACCAATAAAGAGAGAAATTCTCGTCTCGAAGAATGAATCGAGTGTGCTAAGAAAAGATAACATAAAGAAATGCGAGAGAAAAGCGGCGAAAAATGATAAGGAAACGGGACATGGGATAAGTACGGGGAAAAAACAAAAAAGATAAGAGGAGAGAACAAACAGGAAAAAAAAAGTACGGACGAACAAATTATTTCCCTTTCAGTTCACTGGATTTCTCAATGGTTAGACGATTACTCGTTCACGTTAAGATGGGAACCGAGGAAAAGAAAAACGTAGAGACTAAACTTTTTCCTACACTTTCCGCGGACGACGGACACACTTAGGACACGTACGTCGCCTTCACTTCTGCGGGAATACGGTATCGCGGTGTTTCTTCAAATGAGAAATAATGCGGAATCGATCGGGCGATTCCCGATCATTGAGATCCAGCCGGGCGGAACAGTCCACTGACGTTTGTCGTTCTAATTCATCCGGTTTGCTTTTTTTTTGGGGAACGTTGTTCGCAAGTGCTATCGGGACGATCAATTTACGACCGAATTACACAACGACTTACGTATATTTAATATATTTACGGGAGCTAAGCGCGCGTTTAACTCTGATTCTGATCTCTTTTTCTGTCCTCCAGCTGAGACAACCTTCTAATTCTGTATCTTACAGCGCCACGGTACTCTGAGTGCCTACACTGGAAACGAAGCGTGTCTTTTCTTCCTTTAATCTGCTTCTACGCCTTTGTCTGCTCCTATTTAACATTCGACTTTTCGCATCATCGCCACCGCGCCATATCAACCCTTAATCCGATTCGCGTCATCGGACCGATCTCATCTCGCTATTCCCAATCCGTTCATCCCCTCATCGATTATCTGATCGCAGGCTCGATTGTACGCGGCAACGCGACGAGTCTCTTCATCTACGTCCCCGAAATGATTATCCAGAAGTATATGTATGTCTAACAAGAGCGTGTGTGACCAAACGTTTCAGCGGCCCAGTATACGCTGCGACATTTCCACCTGGCTAACTTTTTCTCTCTCCACTCGGAGATTTCACAGATCGGTCGTGTAAACGAATCATCCCTTGAACCACGTATCTGTGAACGTTCTTCGAGGTCCAAGAATCGTTGGATTTACCAACAGACGCGATCAGCGACTGTGCCGAAAATTGTCATCCGGTCGCTTCTTCGCTTCGACTCGATGGAAATTAATTTCACTTCGATATCCAAACACCCCCCCCCCCCCCCACCTCTTTCTCTCTCCTTCTGTCGGCCCTTTCCGTTGCCCGTCAATCGCGGCGCACGAAGCAGAGGAGCGACCAGGTTCCGGACCGTCTCGATTTCGCGTTCGGACGCTTCACGAGCATCCCCATTCAGCGGGGCCAATTATTTTCAAGGCGCTTCCCCGCGTCTCTTTCTCTCTCTCTCCCTCTCTATCTCTCCATGTCTCTGTATTCGTCCACACCTCGTTTCTTGTCGCCGCCTCGCAGTTGGTAAATCCAACCTATTCATCCGTTCTATTCGCCGTCACGTACAAAAGAATCCTGATCCTCCAGCAGCCTGACCCCGCAGTAGAATTACTAATAATCAGGATAAAATGTCGTCGTACGCGCCCCCTCGCTCCTCCGACGTTGCTCCGTCGGCATGTTGGCCATAGCGTCCGCGCAGTTCCGTCCGCGATGAATCCGATTTCTTCGGCCCGATCGTGGGGGGGGGGGGGGTCCGTCGGGGGCGAAGCACTCGACGCGAAAAGGGGGCAGGGGGCGACGGAACGGGAGGGCGAGAAAAGAAGACGGGGAACGACGCAGGGGGGGTGAGAGCAATCGCGGCTCGAACCCCCCCGCACGGTTGCCCCTCCTCTTTTCTGCAGACGTCGGACACCCCCTTCGGCCGAAGGGAAAAGGGGGGTCGACGCGGACACGGGACGTCCCGATTACCCAGGTTGGTCGACGTCCGACGTAATGGAACGAAGGGGAGAACCGTGGCGCGAAAAGGGACGCGACTCAAAAAAAAAATGTCTCGCGGAGCGAAGCGAGGGTGCGTTCCGACGGCGCTTCCTGTATCCTCACGTTTAACACGCCGCTGATTGGTCGGTTGCCTGTTTAGAGCCACGAGGTCGGGATGAAAACCCTCGTAATGCTGGACGAGCAAGGCGGTAAGCCATTTCAATCTAGACATACAAACATTAAACTTACGTAAAACGTATATTACAAAAGTTAATCTGGTCATCGACCGACACAATAAAGCAACGACCGACGATCAAATTCTATATATATATATATATATACACATATATATTTGTGTGTGTGTGTATTCTCCATACGTTATCCACCCGCCGATGTATATATAATATTTATATATCCTGATTTTATATATACGGTATATAGATATTATATGCATATGCACACGACACTAATTGCGTGCAATATCGTCCAAACACTGTGGAATCCCTCTACGTGATATTCACCATCCAGTTCGGAACGGTTGATACTGACCAATGCACCAAAGAAACTACAGATTCGTTCTATCGACATTTTTTTGTTTCAACCCCCCCCCCCAGCGTTCAGATCGTTTACGATTTTCGAACGAGATCATCGATTACTTTTAACCTGGCCTCCACTTGCGTTTCTCTTAACCCCGACCTTGCATCTTGTTTAACCCTCGATCTCTCTGCCACGTGTACCATACGCTCTTCCAATCGCGTACCACCTTTCATCCACGTCCTCCTCCTTTCGATCATCGAATTTTCACTCTGCTATCTGTCTCTCTCTCTCTTTTTCTCTTTTTCTCTTTCTCTCTTCCACTGCCACTTCTCTTTCCCTGTTTCTCTCATCTGTCAATCTTCCCGAGCCTCTTCACTCTATCACCGCCTGCCTCTCTGTATCACGTTTAATCTCTTCAGGCTGCCAATATTTTCTGCCTTTCTGTCTCTGTTTCTCTCTGCCTCCTGTCGTTCTCCGCCTGCTTCCTCCTATTCTCGCTCCGCTTCCTTCCGTGAACGTAATCTCACGAAGGCGAACGAAACAAATAAATACAGAGAAATACAGAAACAATGATTAAAAGAGATACCAAACAAACAAGTAGACGAACAGATGTGAACAAATACGAATAAAAGACAACAACAACAACAACCAAAAAAAAAAACAACGAAAAAAAAAATGAAAGAGAAAACAGATGTAACACGGTCGCACGACACGCGCACCACGTTTAAACGCAACCCATTCGTTACTTCCGGCACGGTGTAAGTTCAACCTACTGCAATCTGCTACTGTATACCTATGTTGACCGGCACATTTGCATCAGCGCGATACTCTACGTAAATATACTTGGTTCAGTTCGTACCCAGTACCCTTAGAATCCACCGTACACCCCCCGTACATTACAGAACTACTCACCCGTTCTTAGGAAACCCTTAGTAGGGAGACTATTTGCTTAGTTGTTGCACTTTTGTTGCACTCGTTTTTTTTTCTTTTCTTTCCCGGGGATCCGTCATCGAGAGAGAATGAGGGATTGCGCGATGCAATTAATACTCGACGGATATTTGCTCGGTCGCTTTTTGTCGAAAAATTGTCGCGGATGTTTACGCGTCCTCGAAACCGGCGATTCTCTCTCTCGATGAACGAATCCTTGTAGAGCATTACGAAAACGCTGGCCGTCATTCGTCATCGAGGGACAAAGCGCTTCGTATTCTGTCGAGCGCTGGAAATATTTTCTAAAAAAAAAAAAAAAACGAAAAAAAACAGAACGTGAAAGTTCGCGAATTGATCAGCGAACGTTGCGAAAGATTGCACGGCCGATTACGTAGAATCCTTGAGAATGACGAGCCAGCGAAATTTTTTAATCAAGGTATAAGATCCTCGAAAGAGATTCGGACAGCGTATTTCTTTTTCTTCCCTTCTTTTTTGTTCCCCTCGTTTTTCTCCCGCGAGTACTCAACTCTCAGGATATCGATTTCTGTTTCGATCGCGTACGAACGAGGCCGTAGACTGCGGCGAAGACCGCGGCGTCCCTTGTTTTTTACCGTTGGCTGTCCGTTCTCTTTCGAAACGTCACGGTTTCACGCCAGCGTGAACGATTTCTTTTAACATTTTCTTCTCGTACGATGAAACAGAGCAACTGGACAGAATCGAGGAGGGCATGGACCAGATCAACGCGGACATGCGAGAGGCCGAGAAAAATCTCACCGGAATGGAAAAGTGCTGCGGTCTCTGCGTCCTGCCGTGCAACAAGTAGGGCTGTCCTGAATCGCTACACCCTTATTCACCGTGTCAAATCGTACCTTTCGCATCGCAGCCCGCACTCCAATCGTGCCGTTCAATCGCCGTCCTCCCGACGCATTACCCGCAAACTTTATTTCGTAGCAAAGTGACGAGACTAAAACATCTCCGTAGATTCTTCGTCCCCTCAATGTTCAAATCTTTCAAAGACCAAAGGGACGCGTAAAGCGTTTTCTTCATCGATACTCTCTCTCTCACTCACCCCCCCCCCCTCTTTCTGTGTCTCGAAGCATCAGCGTTTAGCATTCAAGTAAAATATTTTCTAACGAAACCCGACGTTCGCACAGAGGCGCCAGCTTCAAGGAAGACGAAGGAACGTGGAAGGGGAACGACGACGGTAAGGTGGTCAACAACCAGCCCCAACGGGTGATGGACGATCGCAACGGGCTCGGCCCCCAGGGTGGTTACATCGCGAAGATCACGAACGACGCCCGCGAGAACGAGATGGAGGACAACATGGGCCAGGTGAACACGATGATCGGCAATCTGAGGAACATGGCGATCGACATGGGCAGCGAATTGGAGAATCAGAACAGGCAGATCGACAGGATCAATCGCAAGGTGAGAATACGATTCGAACGATCCGTCGCACCTTGGGTCGACCCGAAGTCGTCGAATCGCGTTGCCTTCGGACCTCTCTCTATCGTTATCATCCTTTTTGCCCGGTGCGAACGTTCGCCCCGCGTGGCCACGCGGTCTTGATCACTTGGCGTCGATGTTGCACGCCCGTTTCACCGATAATCGTGGAGAGCAAGGTCTGAAGCGGCCGATGAACGAGTTAACGGAGACAACGACGATGATAATCACGATAGGATTAACTTCGCTGTATCTTTTCACACCACGGAGCATGCGCGGATTTTTGTATCACGATGCACGCGCTCAAGAGCGATGCACAAACCACGTTCGTCGTCGCTTTCGCTTGTCTTATACGTCTTCCTCGATTCACGCCAACGTAACCGTACAGGGTGAGGCGCCCGACTCGTTCGCCTCGAGTAACTTCTGAATCGTAGCTTCAACGACAAATCATTGAACGGAGAAGTTCCGGGGTATCTTTTTTGGTTCCCAAAGCGCAAAAGTAGCGAACGCCGTTTCGCTTCGAATAACGCGAATAATTGTTCGCGTCTCGCCCTGTGTTTCCCTTCGTAACGCACGGGCTCGCAATAAATCGCGACGAATCATTCTACGCGCAAGTTTTCGCGCTCGTCCCGCGATTACCCGCCGCGATTGTCCGATTACGATTACTCTGGCCGCCGACGATGGGCAAATTGTCGTACCGTGTATACGTTCCACTTGGTCGAATTGTTCCTCCTTACCCGTAAACGCGACTCCTCGTTCCCGAAACCGGTGTTCCCCCGACTTGGAAGCCTTCTAAAGACGGGATTATCTGTCCTTTCAGGAGAACGCATTCGATGGAACGTTCTCTCTACTACTTCTTTGTATATTGTATATACACGTTATCTTTGTGTTGGCACGGAAACTCTATTCGTTGGAAACGGAACGATTGTTGCGAAGGTGCTGCTTAATAGGCTCAACGAAGGAGCACGCGAAACGCGTGCGAACACGAACGGACCGAAGATTCTGCGCGATTACCGGCGGATCTGTCGGTACGGACGATCGTTTCGTTTTCACGTTGGCATGCGTACGCACGTGCACCGCACGACTAGCCGCCCTAACCCCCTTCAACTCTTTCTCGTCATCGCACACCAGAACCGTCATCCCTCTTTTCGCCACCCTCACGGGCTGTCTTCTGTGTTCGGCAATGCCGCAGTCGCGAGTCGAATAGAAATGAAAAACCAAAGGGCGGCCGAAGAGAAAAGTGAAGAAAGGGAAGCAAGAGAAAAGAAACGGGACGGCGCATATCGATTGCGCCCGAAAATGGTTCGGCTGTCGGTCGATCGTCGACCACGTCTCCGCACGCTTCGCCGGCCCCTTTTCTCTATACCGGTCCACAATTTGCCTTTTCATTCTCTGTTCGTTCTTGCCTCACGCTCGATCGACAAATTCTTGTTCTTGTTGCCGTCTGTGACCAAATCGAAACTGTGATAATCCGCAGGGCGAGTCAAACGAAACGAGGATAGCCGTGGCGAATCAGCGTGCGCACGCCCTGCTCAAGTAAAATGCGTCTCTCTGCCCACGTACCCGTCTCCTCCGAGCCCAAATATTGAAAAAAAAACTAAACAGAAAACGGTGTATACACAACGCGGGTGTGTATATATATATATGTATATATATACACACACGTCTATATATATACGCACAGACAGGTATATATGTATATCAGCTCGAAAGTGTTGTACGCTAACACGCCCACGGCCCATTCTTCTGCCTTCTCGTCGTCGGTCGGACACCGCCAACCCGTCAACCCAACTCGTGTCTCCAACTCGATCCATCTGTTTGCGCCACAACGAAATCCATCGAGCCTTCCGGTCACATCGATATATTATACAATATATATTATACATATGTTTATGCCTCGTGCACTTAGCGCAGTGTCTCCTTTATATACGTGCATCGTTTAATTAGTTCTCTGTACATCCTGTGAACACCCCCCCCCTCCCTCCGTCATCTCCGTTTTGTCGTTGCCGGGTCGTCGTGTGCCCCGGCCCGTTTCAAACGTCGGCCCCGCGGATAATTTGTATACGTACACAGATCTGTATACATATACTTACATTTATGCGCACACGCACGACGCCGATTATTACATCTCTAACTCCTCGGAATCTTATTTGCCGGATGAAACCCCGCGGAGTGGCCGTCCGTTGGTCGTCGTCGTCGTCGTCGTCGTCGTCGCGACGGTTCCACGCGCGTTTTCAGTACGACACTTGCTCCTCACCTTCGAATCGATTGTTACTATTATGCATGGCTGGCTGGCGGGCCAGGTGTCATCGTCGTCGACGCGCACGTCGCGTTCATTCGTGGTGCGAAATCGGCTACCGCAACGATTTCAGGACAAAGTAGCACGAGTGAAAGTAGTACGAGACGACGAACGACGCGACGCGACGCGACGCGAGGCGACTCGGCGAGCCGAGTTCCAATAGAGCGCAGAATAATTGATGCTAACGGGGTCGACGATAACATGATCTTAATGCACACCTTGAGTTTGGGTTACGATTTTTCGTTTGTCTGTTTTTTTGCCACGCAGGGCGATTCGAACGAGACGAGGATAAAGGTGGCCAACGAGCGAGCCCACCAGCTACTCAAGTAAGGCCACCCTCGAGCATCTGCACCCTGTCGGCCACCAACAGCACCAAAAACCTATCATCACCACTATCACAACCCTTCACCACCACCACCACCACAATCGACAACAGCAACAACAGTAACAATAATAACAGCAACAACACTAGTGTCTACAATCAAACAAATACCATCGAGTACAGACACACAGAGTCCAGTTACCCTCGAGTTGTTCGTGCTCGTGTAATTGCAGTTTATTTATTATTGCGATTTATTTGCACATCGTGTGATCGTGGTTCGTTCGCGAACAGAGACGAGTTGACGGCAAACCACGGCAATAGAACATAGAGAGAGAGAAAAAAAAACCGTAATGTCGGTAACACGTTATTTTATTCCGTCCTTTGTATTAACCGTTTCTTTCGTTCTTTTCGTTTTTGTGATCGTCAGCCGGCGAGCGTCGCTCGCCGATAGACGAACGTCGATGTCGTCTCGCGAGTGCAATTCATAATAATTGCTCACGTTGCACGAAACGATTTATTGTTATGTATCCGTTATCCGTCTTGAACGAGACATTACGAGTTTGTGGGAAATAAATCGTAACATTCAATGCGCTGTGCCCTTTATTCTTCAACTGTTGATAGTAGCTCTATTGTTTAACGCTCGCGAACAGCGTGCGATTGTTTGTTTTTTTTTTGTTTCATTTGTTCGCGAGACACGTCTATCCTCTTTTTCTTTTTAAAGCGTTTTCCAGTTCTGCTACGTACGAGTCGTTTTCTATGACGAAATCTACTCGTGTTATACATACGAACAATCCCGTCTTTAACCCTTAAGAGGGCAATCGTTCGTTTCTAGATCTAGAACACTTAGAGGGATTATTAGAAACCGATGAAAAAAAAGAGTTAGCCGATTAGTAATTAATATTTACACGTTACGAGGACGTCGTCGCGACGGCAGCGTCGTCCGGTCAATTCAGCGGGAGTCGATAGAGTTTTTTAAGGGGGAGAGCAACAATTTGGAAATTAAGAAAGAAACGAAGAGAGGCAGGTAGAGGGAGGGAAAGAGCAATTTATAAAAATAAAGTCGAGGAATTTTTCGTCTTACTTGCACGTTTATCCAAGTTCTTCCTCTCGTGATCAATAGCGTTTACACTTTTAATGATTTATCTAAAAACGTTTCTAACGTAAGAACAGCAAAGAGAGAAAAAAAGGAATAGTCCAGGACAAAGAAATAGAATATTTTCGCGAAAACGATATATATATACTATTGTGCGCCTGTTTAAGGGTTAAAGATTATCTGTTACATTTAACGAGGACAGACGGTATATACACTGGAAAGTGCAACATTAGTTGTGCACGGGGGCACACACACGCTGTACTCCTCTGCATCCTATGCATACATTTGCGAAATACACAGGATCCATGTACAC
This sequence comes from Nomada goodeniana, assembly GCA_963969485.1. Lineage (NCBI taxonomy): Eukaryota > Metazoa > Arthropoda > Insecta > Hymenoptera > Apidae > Nomada > Nomada goodeniana. Next base: position 3,075,150 of record OZ018301.1, on the reverse strand, counting down.
ACACTTCCACGGAAGGCAGAAATACACGTACACAAAGCATACAGACTACCAACGAGAATGAGAAAATAGCGTGTAGATCGCACAGCGTGTGGATGTGCGCGCGTGAACGATACATACACATACACATGTACGCACAGCGTGTCCCTCTAGCCCCGTAGTTAATTAAACACCTACGTAATTTGTTGTCAACCAAATTAGCGTTACGACCAAAATCCTCCGTGTACAGTAGATCGTTTCGTAGGTGCTGCTCACAGAGGCATGCGTGCGCGTGTGTATGTGTGTATCTGTGTGGTGTGTCGGAGACCATACACGCGTGTTCCACGGTAAAATTCATTCGAAACAGCTAGTAGGTACTTAGCAAAGATACGTACGACACGACGAATGCAGTACCGCTCATAAATATTCGTCGCGTATCGTTGATATTAGGAAATATTTATTGAACGGTATTTCGCGATGTAAAGTACCATGCAGTGTTACGTATTACATTCTTAAAGAGGGCAGCTGTGTATAACACGAGGGATGGTAATTTAGCAACGACAGTATCGACGAGTCGTGATTCACATCGTGAACATCTGCGCAAACGGTGGCAGATCAAACGTTCGTTTCCCCGGAAACATTGCAGCGAATTATTGCGTTACACATAATTACGAGCGGTACTGCGTGTACGAGAAACGTGTCGATAGAAGACAGGCCTGTATCGAATGGATCGAAGTCCACGAACGGCCAATGATCAGCGGCAGGTTCTTCTTTGCGAAACGGTCGAGTTATTATCCGATTACCTTTATCCCCGACGTTACACCACTTTCTACACGGAACACCGTTGCCCGCCAAGCAAATTACCTTTGTACCGGAGAGAATTCGAGAGGGGCGAGAGTTGAACCTCCACTGCAACGCGGAAGAACGAACGAGAGCATCGTGGTAGTCCTCGTTCCGTACGCAGAAGAGCGTGAAGAGGGTAGAAAAACGGAGAAGGGAGGAGGCGGAGGCAAATCGAAGAGGATTTGACAAACGAAGCAACGAAGAGGAGATCGTAGCGAAGTAGAGCTAGAATGTGTGTGTGTGTGAGAGAGAGAGAGAGAGAAGAGAATAGGTGTTAAATGTGTAGATAGAATTTTTTTCATCATTTTATCTCGACTCACCGTAGAGCATAGATCGATTCCGTTTTTTGTGCCCCCGCGCACGCTCAACGCGCTGGGGTCGTCACAGTAAGGTTTAACTCCAAAGACAGAAAGAAAGGAAGGAGGTAAGGAAGCAAGCAGGAATGCGAGAGAACAAAGGAGATACACTAAAGAGTAAAAAAAGAAACGAAGATTGTACATTATTGTATTTACACAAAGCGAAGTACCTCTACTTTGTATTGTACGAACGAACGAACGAACGAACGAACGAAAGAACGAATCTATTGTACGGCGTGTCACCGAGGGATTTTCTCACGTTGAATTTATGTTTCGTAGTCCCGCGTGTATCCGCGTCGTTCACGGTTTACCTCTTGCGTTGTAACGCGATCGTTCCGATCTGTAATTGATGCTCCACGCGACCATCGAAATGTCGCGAGACCGTACTTACCGTTATTAATTGACCTTACGTTCCCTGCGCCGCGAAACCTGCAACCAGCAAGCACCGCTGGGATCAGTGTAGACTGTAGTACGATTCGTAGTAAAAATGAAACGACGTGGCTACCGCCGATCTCGATTCAACAGCTCGGACGAGGGACGTTTCCACGAAACAGCTGTCAGCCTTAATAGCATTCACATATTTATCGTTACCTCTGTAGCTTTAAGCGAACGCGTATAGACAGTGTGCAGAGATGCTGACAATGATCCCTCAGTAACATCAGAATTAGTCTGTAGAGAGGAATAGAATGTGCGATAGAGAAAGAGAGAGTGAGAATGAGAGAGCGAGAACGAGAGTAAGAGGAGTAAAGAAAAACAGACTTCGAATTGCAGTTTTCCTTTTCTATGCACGGCACATTCGCAGGGCAGAAAGTTCACAAGAGAAACACACACACATCAGCGGTCTGTAATTAATATATCGTTGATAAAGCATGTCGATCTCGATGCACTACGTATTATACGTGCAAAGATTTTTTTCTGGACTTAACACGTTACTTATATAATAATATCTGCATATATATATATATAAATGTTGTAACGGGTACCGCACTCGAGTCGCGTGTGCAGCGTCTAAGGGAGTCGAGCACAAAGATACGAAGGAAAATGATACGCGTCGCTCCTTTCGATTTCGCTTGTCCGATTGATTTTTTTTTCATTAGGCTATCTATAGCGTTGCGATGATATCGCGATTGAAATGGTACCGATCGTTCGCGAAACCTTCGGACGCTTCGCCGGACGAACGTACTGAGTGAAGCGACAGAGAGATGATTTTGTGAATGATGCGAATAAGAAGAAACGAGTGAATGAAGCGGAAGCGGGGAAATAGAAATAGAACATGCGCGTGATGCTTATGATAATGATGTTGATTGTTACTCGAGATCGCTAGGCCTATCGTAATTATTTACTTTAACAGAGAAAAGGATATACAAACGATTATAAATACATATATATATAACGCAAACATATACATATGCATATACATATGTATGGAACGAGCGCGGTGAGCCCCCTTCTTAAGTAGACCTTTAGAGAAAAGAAAAAAGGAAAAAAAAAGAAATCGAGAAGAGTGAGAGTAAGAGTGTGAGAGTGAGTCAAGTGCGAGAGAGAGGCTACTTTCTTCGCGAATGAATAATATCGTTACATTATTATAAATATTATATAAATATTATGAAATACGGGATCGAGCAATATTGTATTGTTACTTTATCGTTACTATTTAAAACCGCCTATTACAAAGAATAATAATGTTATCCACCTGTTTTACAAAATAATCCCTCGTACTCGTACGAGTAACTCATATCGAACCTGCTATGGTCTATGTGGTACGCGTACCTTCAATTACGTATTCACAAATCTGTATAGAGCACGCAGCTAGAATTACTACAGATAGATGCATAGATAGAACGGTGTAGTTGCGCGAGGATAGAAACGGTTTCCACGGTGTGAATGGGAGATCGAGTGAACGGGAAGATAATTGTGCGAGGATTAGTCGAGCGACGGTCGTTTCCACCCCGGGAGACTACCGAGGATCGGCGATCGCTGAGAGGAAGAGGGTGAATGTCAATGAAACGGGGGGGTGGAGAGGCCGAGAGATCGAATATCGTATCGAAACATTCGTCCCTCGACTGTCCCCCCGAGGATGCGTCGCGATGCTAGCATTGTAAAGCGTGACGACGAGGATACAGGTCGCGTGCACTGACGTTGAACGTTTGCAATAATAAAGTACGAGCGTGATGACGAACACAATTGGGACCACCGTGCAAATGTGCAAGGTGCCGATATGAAAAAAAGAAAAAGACAAAAAAAAAATAACGGCGACACGAACGTCGCTCGTTGTCAGCGCGGTCGTTCTCCGGCTCCACGAATCGGAGAACAGCGAGACGAGCGGATCGCGGATATTAATAGAATAAAAACACGATGCCTGACGGAGATGTAGAACAATTTAAGGAGGAAGGAGGGAGAATAAAAAGGAGAATAAAGAGATACGAAGATGGACGAGACAGACGTGAAGTACGCGAACATTGTAAAGTATTTGGTAAACAAAATTGAAGGAAAAATCAGCTTCTCTCTTTTTAGTACCGATGTATTGTCGCTAGATGTATTACAGAGACATAAAGAAGTATTCTTCGGCAGTACCATTATATAATAACAAATGCCTGTGTATTTTACTTCTCGGCAAAATAAACCATCAAGTATTGTATTCGAGTGGGTTTCTTCGCCCTTTTCCATTCGCGTCGCGCCAACGTCCCTCCTGCCAGCTACTATTCTCTACGTATTATGTACATTTTTACAAACGCATCTGTCCGCCGTCGCGACGCTCGCGTCGGCCAGTCGATGATCGCTGCCGGAACGTTTGTGCTTCTGTGGTGCTTCGCTCGGGGAGCGAATCAACGACGCCGGACGGATTTAGAAACGGGTGCAGATCGATTCCAGGACACGCAATCCTCCCTCGAACGATTTCTGCGCCGAGGGAAAAGGGGAGTGGCCTTCCTTCGATCCGAGTTGGGAAACGTTCGAGGGTCCTCGCAAACCTCGGCGAGAGAACTTTGAGAAGTGCTTGGACTTTGGCGTACAGGACGATTGCAGATGCTGCATTGCCGTTGCTCGCGCGTCCACCGTTTCGTTTTACGAATCCCGCTTGAACCTCGGGTCGATAGGTTCGTCGGCGGTGGCGGCGGTGGCGGCGGAGGCGGCGGTGGCGAAGGAATAGACGGGGAAACGAAACGTGCCTGCGCGTCAGGTCGCTGAATATTGGCAGGGGGCTGAATGTTGGCTAGCAAACGATAGGAAGGAGGAACGTTGTTGCAGCGTAGCCTCGCTAGGACGCTGCTTCGTCTGACGTCCAGATTCCTCGGAGCTTTGGGGCTGCAGGTCCTCCAGGATTCCCTTCGGGGGCGTGTCGCCTCCCTCCTGGCCAGGGTATGTTGAAGGGTGCCGCGGAATCTGTTGTAAATGTCCGTCGAATGTAGCTCGCCAACGATCAATTTTCTCGAGGGATTCGATCTTGAACTGAGCTGACCGCCGCTCGAATCGTCGGCCCCTCCGCATTCTCTGTGCTGCGTGCCGCGATCGCAAATCCTTCCGAACCTTTCCAGTACCTTCGCTCGCCTGCCAGAATTTATGTTGGCGATTATGCTCCGATCGAACGCGTCCCGATCTTTCCTTCCTATTCTGGACGCCGCCGACGGGCCCATTTCGATTGCGGGCTTTTCATCGTTTGCTACGTCGAGGGTTACTGCGATTGCTGACGGGGGCGGAGGAGGAGGCGGCGGTGGAGGCGGAGGCGGTGGCAGCGGAGGAGATGGTAAGTCTATCTTGGAGGAATCGATTGATAATAACGAGAAAACTGAACGGCGGCTCTTTTTCATAACAACTTCGGATCTCGTTACGTTGTTCGAGAGAAGCCGTCTACTTTCCTCCGGCTGTTCCTCTTCGCTGTCGTCGATATCCTCCTCCGAATCGTTCGAGTCTCGATTCTGCACGCGAGAGCGATTCGGAACGAAGCTGGATTTGACTGCGGGCAAGCTTCTCGATTTGAAGGAGATCCTCGTGCGGGGATTCGTTAAAACTTTGCCGTTTCTTCTGTCGTTGTCGCGACGCTGCGTGTACACCTCTTCTTCGTCGGAACTTCTCGACCCTCGTCCCGATAGTGTCGGTACACGAGTTCCTTTCTCGTTCCCGTTAAAGTCGTCCGGTTTAAAGAAGATCCACACGTGATAGCGAATCTTCTCGGGACCTACGTACAGTTCATTGCTGTGAGCTGTTTGCAGCAATCGGGACATGAACGACAGAACTATCTGGAAAGAATCGAGGCAACGGTTAACGACGACACCGACACGGTGCCTTCGTCCCGAGGAATTCAATTCGTACCTGATACACCGATAAAATACCGAGATATCCGGCCAGGAATATCCGAATCGCCTCGCCTCGGCTTATGATCCTCGATCTACATCCTCCGGTGGAAATAGTCAAATGCTTAGGACTGTAATCGTACACCGCGCTGGGGCTCAGGACGTTCCGATGAACGCAGGGTTTCGGAATATCGTTGGAACAGCAAGAGAACGGAACGTCCGCAGGCGTGGAGGATTCCTCTTCTTGCTCCTCTGTTACCGATCTTCAAGGGGGGTTACAAAGGTGCCGAACAAAGAATGGTGAAGAAATCGGGGATTAAACGGCAACTGGTTCGATTATACCCACTGCTCTTCCAGTCGGGGTCCTTTCTCCATTGCTTCCGGCTCCTCCATCGACAGTTTCAACCACGGCACACGGAACCAATCCTCGTAGCCGCGGTCGCCGCAGCATTCCAGCTCGCTTTGAACAGCGTCGATCCTTGTCTTTATCGCGACGTCGCTGCTATACTTCTCGATCGCCTCGATTAAACCGTCGCGGGTCTTCTGCTGGAACCCGCTGAGCAGGACCAGGTAGGTCGCGTTCAGGATCGCGACCAGAAATCCCGACAGCAGGCAGGCGACCACGTGGAAAAATAGAAGACGATTCACGTCGTGAGGATCCACGCTGCTGTCGGCTTTGCCCTGATCCTCTAGGTCGCTCCTGGCCGGGTCCAGCTTCAGGCAGAGCCAGCATTTCATTCCCAGGATGTAGGCAGGCGAACAGAAAACAGCGGCGGAGATGATCACCGCGGTCCACACGTGGCCGTCACCTGCTCGTCGTGATCTGCTTGTTAACCCATACATACAAACGAGACTATTACGCGAATTTTAATCAATTCGTCGCATGTCCGTGGCGAAGAAACCGGATCTTGCGTGGTCTAAACTCGTTTGTCCATTGATCTTATGGTGTCTAGGTACCCCTATAGTTTCGAAGCCGCAATTCGGAATTATTCTAAATGGAATACCTGAATGTTAATCAACGCGATATATTTAACGCGAGCAAACACCGCTGTCGTATACTACATACTGACAAAAAGGCACGGTAGCTTAGGACCTGCCAGGTATGATACTTTCGCTGGAAGCACACAAGACCCCGGTATTTCTATCGTCAATATCGTTGCCAATAGAAATGCACACTAAAAGCGACAGGAACCCAGGGTTTCACGAAATCGAAATAAAGGTTCAGCGGAGAATTATAGTCGTCCTTTAAATTTAAACAATGCCCATAGGTATTCGTCGAAACCGAAAGGAAACTCGAAGTGTTCTTACGGATGCCCCCTCGTCCATCGTACCCATCGCATTAAATCATTTTCTCACAAAGACAAACCTGGAGTGACGAGGTTCAGGTAATCTCCAAAGCCCCTTTCGAATCGTACGGCCCACAGAATGGCCAATGCGATAGCGAGCAGCCCGGCCAGGTTCATAGAGAAAATAGCAAAGTACAGTGCTTTCAGGGTGGGCCAGCTGTAAACGGCATTTACCAGGCCCATGAATTGTTCGCTTTATGATGGATAATTGTCACTCGTATCCAACCTGTCATCGTAGACGGGTCACGCGGTTCCTCCAGTGACTCCTGCAGCTGGTCACAATGCGAAACAGCTATTTTCGCGAGGGCAATGTAACGTGAAGTACTGTACAATGAATTCGCTGTGCAATCATCTATGCGATTGCAAACAATTTCAGAACGAACGGGATTAAAATTTGAACGCGTTGAATCCGAAGGTGTTTAATAGCATTATCGATACTACAGGATGGCACAAAGGCCAGGGAACATCGGGGTATAGGGTGTAGCTGGGGTGATTCTGAACAACTTTTTCCTTGACCAAAATGTTATGTATAGTTTCGTTTTTGAGTTATTAACGAAAACCACTGGCTCTGCCAGTTTAAACGTTCACACTCGTTTTCACACCCTACATCGATGACCAGAGGACATAAATTAAACCTAGGAGTATTAGCTAACATCTCCAACAGGTGTGAACATTATTCCATGCACAGTTCATTTGTAATAAACAATTAAACAAATAAAATTGTTATTACGGCCAACTGTATACAGTTACAGCAACGGGGTATATTTTACTGGGTAGCTTATTCGTTTCCCTTTCTTTTGAGACGTCGTTGATTAAAATCGGTCCAGCCGGGCCCGAGATAATTGAATTTGTTTAAATAAATGATAAATAAATGCCATTATTTCGACTTCCAGTCCAGCTACATCAATGATCATAGGACATAAATTAAAGCTGGCGGTAGAACCATCACCTCTGAACATTGATGTCGCACGCCTGCAAGTCGAGAAAATGGTATTTTTCAATAATTTCTTTAAACAAATTCAATTATCTCGCGTTCTCCTGGCCGATTTTAGCCAACGGCATATGAAATTAAAGGTCAAGGTTCGAGGAATGATCTATTGCCTATTTTAGAACAACCCTCCACCCCTCATTCCGCTCCTTTTCAAATAAACCTCTCTTTCTGATATGCTTCTTCTTTGACCCTCCTTTATTTCTATTTCCTCTATACATCCCTTTACAATCTTTCTACCTTCTGTTAGATACTTTCTAACATATTTTTTGTTTGTGCAGGTCCCACATACAAAGAGTAAAGAGTATTGGCCGGCACTTCTCATCGTGCATAAGCGCGAGAAATGTAAATATTTTAATTCATTAATTAATTTATATCTGTAAAGATGTGCTTGAAACTACGCGGGTCTCTGCCATATCTACAGTGCCTGCTATGGCCTCGCCTACACAAGTTCTACCGTGCAGGAACTTTGACTGTAAAGTTCACAAGCGGAGAACTTGTAAAATTAGCCCTCAACATTGCTAAACATATTGCATCCAGGTATACATAAAGCTTCTCACCAAAATTTAACCAGATTACAAACGAATGCCTAGCGAAAATGAAATACGGTTACAAATAACATCTCGCGAAAACGTAACAAAGTTGTAACCAACGCCTCGGGCAAATATAAGATAGTTGCAAATAACGCCTAAAAAATGCAATCAACGCCTCGGGAAAAACAACAAAGTCGCAAACAACGCCTCGGGAAAATGCTACAAAGTTGCAAACAACGCCTCGCGAAAACGCAACAAAGGTGCAAAAGTTCGCGAGAAAAAATTCGCAACAATGTGCGCCATTTTTGGAACAAAGTTGCAAAAATTCGCGATGATGATATTGGAACAAAGTTGCAAAAGGTCTCGAGATTTGCAACAATGTTGCGTAAAAAATTTTGCTGCGTGTTGCAAAAAATCTCGAGAGAATTTGCAACAATGTGCGCCATAATTTTGCAGCTTTGTTGCGTTTTCGCGAGGCGCTCTTTGCAACTTTGTTGCGTTTTCGTGAGGCGTCGTTCGCTACATAGTACATAGATTCTACGTACACTTGTAATTCTAGATATTTCTGTCGGAAATATTTGCTGAAAATCGTCGATTTATATGAGAAGAATATGATATGCGGGGAGGTATTCGAACCTTAGCGATTCTAAGAAATGACGTCGTATTCCAGGAATTTCTGAGAGCTTAATTTATTAACGTGTAGGGTCATTTTGACAAGTTTCTCGCTTTAGAACTTAGGATTTAAAGTTCATCCACGGTAGTTCTTGTATAAGGAATCGGAATTGGGTTCTTTCAAGGATTCTTAAGGTGTGCAAATAAAAAGAGCAGTAGAATTCTTTTCATTGAAGATTTATTTAAATAATTAATGAAGATACAAGTTACAAAACTGTTGTAATTCAAATGTACAAGCTAATACTTGTGGACTATTCTTCATATCTATTTACAATGCAGCGTTGCAACTATATCTTTGATTAAATCTAGACTAACATTTATTTAATATAACAAATACTATGAACCTAAATAATCTAATACTTATAAACTATGGTTTGAAGTTAATTTAGAATATACCTTATAGATAAAACGTATACTATAAAGTATATACTTTATATGCAGAAGCTTATAAAATTAAATTACAGCAATGTGTAACTTGTGCATATGTTAATTATTTATTATATCTTTCATTTTATATTTAGCACATTCAGTAGAACTCATAACAGAAGTCGTATTAAGATTTATACAAGATCTACCGAATAAACTGAATATAAAACAAAATATATGATGAATATACATAATAATTGATTACACAATTGCTCTAACTTAATCTTATGCGCAAATAGTTAGAAACTATTTGTATAAACAAATCTTCTATCTTCTTCCTTGATATCATACGAAATCAGAAGTGCCGTACAATGCCCTCCATTTTGTTGCCATACTATGTCACCTGCGCACACACAAAATATATTAATAAATATGTAACAGGAAAGAGAAAGATTATTAAGGGATATTTAGGGGAAAAGGTAAGAAGGGAGGCCCAATCTAGAAGCATAAGAGAAAGAAAGGATGATTTGAAAAGGACTGTAGGGAAACAGCTAGGGGGGTTACGACAGAGGATCTGATGTATGGAATAAGAGATGGAAACGTATGAATTCAAAACAGAAAGGTATATTATAATAAATGTGCAATAAGGAGATAAGAAATAGGATAGTATATAAGGTAGAGAAGGTATGAAAAGGGAGGGCGAAACAGAAGATGAGAGTGCCATTTAAGAGAGTATTGTAAACTAAGGTTATATGTACACTGTCCAACTTTCATTGCTGTGAGATCGAAATAAAGAATAATACTACTATTAGTGTGGATTTATTACATGCTAGAAAACTGAGTGATAGAGGAAAATATTCGTAAATGTATTTACCTTTGATAAAGAGCTTGATTGTTGTTCAATAAAATGAAGAATGGAACTTCGAATGTTACCAAAGATATTGATTTTAATGTAGATTGTAATACTGTGTTGCTTGACACTTTATTGATATGTAAACGAGAGTACGAAACGATTTTCAAGCATTATTAACTTAATTTTACAAATGTAAACATAAATATACACATTATGTTGCATTTACTGTACGGCTTCCTATAAAGAAGTGCTTGAAAGTACGCCCATGCTGCTTTACTTATAGGCAATTGTGGGCATTACTATCGCCATCTATATACATATCACTGAAACTACTTGGACCTCTGCCATATCTACACTGAAGGTAAATATGAGGCACGACTAGTTTCCAGGAGTTCGGCACAGATGGCGATGCCATAGCAAGCGCGAGTAGTTTCACGGAGTTCATTATAGATGGCGATACCATAACAGCAGTTTTTGGTGTAGATATGGCAGGGCCCGAGTAGATTCAAGCATATCTTTACCAATGGTAGTACCAATTTTGTTCATTAATTAAATTAATTTAAATATATACATAAGTAAATAAGAAAGAAGTTCCTGAAAATCGGAGATACGACTATCCCTGTATCTGTGGTTCGGTATTTCACGCAAGAAGAAAAAAGAAAAACTCTGACACTTTAAAAAGATTATTTATTTGCTTACATATAAACTCTTTCTCTCTCATAATAATATTGATATATTCCAGCACTGTAATACAGATATGATTAATAGTAATAGTAATAGTAATAACCATTGGTGTTACGATAATAAAAAATACAGAGCCGATAGCAAAGTGATAAAATTACAGTGGCTGTACCAGTAATAAGAGGATAAGTAAAAATATCTACTGCTTTTTAAGCATTAGCGTTTTGTAACGTTTCTCGAGATACGTGCGGAATACGATAAATTGTAATACAATATATATAAATATATATATGTATGATAGTAACAACTGGTAATCGGATTGGCCTCGTTAAAAACTATAAAAAACAGTAACAACGTTGACGGGAACCGTGATAAACGTATACCGTTATCACAGAACGTCTCGCCATAAATGCCGTATCAACCGGCTACAACATAGAAACGAGCGCCACACGTTTTCATCATTTTCCTTTCTCTGTATTTGTAATTTCTTATCTATGCTTCACACATATTAACACCCGTCAATAAGCTCGTCGTGCGTGAGCTATCGATTATCCTAAACCACGACCCTTAATTTTCAGCTCGGCTAATCGAAGGCAAAACTCAAATAAATGGACAAAGGAAACAAACGTGCCGCGTTAGTATACTCGTTTCACACAGGTCAAATCATTAGGCGAAAAGAAAAATTATGCTGTACGATTATTTACGAAACCGGATCCTATTCAGGATAATCGGAAAAACGGTACCGCCACAGGTACAGTAAGACATACCTCGCTGACCTCTTATTTTCTCTACCGACAGGCTTAACAACTAGGTTCCTAAAAATGCATTGGCACTTTCGTGTGAATAAATCACGACCGCGGACCACGCGATTCGATGCGATATACATATATGTTACGGGTACAAATAATTTTCAATGAAAAAATATGGATATATCTGGACGATACGCGCGATCTATAAATCGTAAAGAAAAAAAAACAACACCTGAATCGTACTACTTTTAGCACATAATTGTCCGTGATCACAAACCGATCTTACATATATTATATATATATATATCCAGTATGGGATACTTAATCTTTTTCTTTCTCATCTACAGCCTCTTTATAAATCGATTGTCGAAGATCGGTTTGCCTTCCCGTTTCAACGTGAATGCCTAAACGATAGTACGATCCAATAGTGTACCAAAGAGGTCCGGTTCCACTTGCAGTAATCCGCTAGCCGACATACTCGAGTCGTAATCGAAACTGTCGAACGTCATAACCGGTGAAGACGGCGATACCATCGATCCTCCCGAGTTTAAAAACGTGTTGGACAATTGCTTTTTCGCCGCAGGGCTCAGCTGATCGAAGGATCCGTTGCTGCTTTCGGAATCTGAACGTTGAGGGACCAGCTGTGAACTCTCCAGGTTTAAGGAGAGCGGCCTCGTAACGCTTTTTGAATATATCGTTGGCACGTTCCTCGAGTCCATCAAGCTTTCCTAAAAATGTACGAATCAATTAGTTTGCTTCGTTAACAATCGACCGGCTTGACTTATTGTTAATTTTACGCGGGGTCGCTGGTGAACGTCGCCTGACATCTTTTACATACTTTCGCGGACACTTACTGCGAAGTGTTTGCTAAGTAACTGAAGCTAACACGGGGTTAGTACTCCTGACAGATTACCGGAATTGGTATGACGCGAACTGTAACTTGTAGCAGACAGTGTCAATTTTACAGAATTAAACTAGACAAATACGCGTTGCGAAATATGCATTAAATAGATATTTGTCTCGTTTACGATATACGACGCTTAACGACGTACCAAGTTGAACTTTGGCCCATCGAAAATTGAGCAACGTCGAGCAATATTTGACATTGTTTCCTAACACGTGACGCTCGGTGAATGGGATGCTGCGTTTCGTATGAGAGATAAGGAGAATGGGAATCGTCTTTTTTAGATGAAAATAACGCTGACCGGAAGCTACTATGTTTGCAATTTGTTATCGCGTTTATTGGAACGCAATATATATCGTACAATACAAAGTTCCACGTAGATTTTTTTGCCGATCAATCGCTGTAATCTGTTTGCAGAAAAATAATCATTAACATATGTTCAATATAAAAAATTCGACTCATTATTTAAACTAAATGGCAGCGTGGAAAGTACAGTTCGTCTATTTGAATAAGTCAATTCACGTGACGCAATAATTATGCTTTATCGCCTGGAGTCGCTACTGCTTCCGATTATAGGAATATAGGAAAGCCATCGACTCGGTATGTTTCGGTGTTGTCTTTGAGGAAAAAAAAGAAGAAACGAAAAAATTGATAAATCGCGCTTTTTCCACGTCACTGCACGCGGTATTATATTCCGTTTATATAACGAGCGAAAGCGTCGTTCCACTTAGAACGTAGCTTGTTGCGTTAAACCCGTAGATTGCTGTAATCATCATTAAAGGGGTGCAACGCGATCGAAAGAGCACGAAACATGTCTCTTTCTCGATGAACACTATGGAAAGTAGCTGGAACGGAAGGACGAAGAAAGGAGGAAACGAAACGCAGCAGTTCAAATGATTCGATGTTCAATGTTCAATGTATTTGGACAATCTCAATCAACAATTTCATATACTTTGAAGTAGAATACATAACGTGACTTTAAACAGCGACACGGTTATAAAACGAACCTACGACCGAGCGAAGTTTCATCTCTCATCGTGTCTCGCCTAACTGCCTCCTGCATCCTCCCGCGGACTGCAGGAAACACGCGTGCTCTGTAATCAACGTCATTCTTTTCTCTTTGTACTTTTGTCGACTCGATTCTAAATACTCTCGTTCGCTTAGAGCTTTCGCTCGTCATTACACTTTCCTACTTTCTCTCCCTCTCTCGTTCTCTCGCATCCACGCACACGCACACGAAACACGCACACAATACACCCTAGACGATCATAGTTGCAGCTACCGTACTCTCTCCTAGAAAACTGTTGTAAAATCGCGACGAGAGAAACATCGCAGCCTCGAGATCTGCTAACAATTTCGAGCGTGTATACTCTTTATTCGCCGTCTCAGCCTCGGCACTCGACGGTGCGCGCGACCAACACCGGCCCAGGGGAAGGTATCCAAGAGCGTCAACGGTGGACGACGCGTGAAGGGGAATAAAAAAAAAAAAGAAAAAGAAAAAGATCGAAGAAATCGATCAACGATTCACCCGTCGAATGATCCTTTTGTCGAGCTCGGACCAAAGCGGCGGACGGGCTAAAACGCTGAGAACGCGGTTCGCGATCTGCGACGAGACCTAACGTTCCAGGCTAGAAGACATTTTGGTAAACGATCACGGACAAGCGATCGCTGGTTCACGTGCTCGCGATACTCTTAGAGGGCTTTGGTTTCGCGAAGCAAACGTATCCCGCACTCACGTCGCAGCCGGACACCAGGAGATTCATTAGCACGCTGTTGCACGGCGGAGTCCGCTGAGAGATCTGACTGGCCGCGTCGCCGTCTTCGACGCCGTTTCGACGGCATCTCCCGTCGTCGTTTCCCCTGTCCTTGTTCCTGCCGCCACCGCTGTCCCCGTCACTCGTGTCCAAATTATTGTGGCTCTGCCGTCCGTTCCCGGTGCCCCCGAACGATTCGTTGGCGAAATTGTTCCGGATAATGGTCTGCTGCGACACCAGACGGCGCAGCAGCTGACTGCTGCCGAGGTTCGACGATTTCCTCGAGGACTGTTGCTGCTTGGTCAACGCTTGATCCTCCAAGCCGAGATGACCAATGCGTTTCGCCGACTCGTCGCATTTGATGCGCTTATTGTCGTTCTCGGTGTCCGCGGAGGCAGTGTGAATGCGCTTCGTCGGTCTGTCAACCTTGTCGGAGGACCAGTGGCAGTTGTCCACGTTCGTATCTAGGCGAGAGAAAGAAAAATACACATGAATCGCACGGCCGGAGGAAATTCCGGTTGAACGGTCCAACGGAGTGCGGTGCGTTGAAAGCTTACTTTTCCTAGGGATTTGACCGAGAACTTGAACGGGATTCACCAGGCCCCCGCCGTGATCGTTGTACTTCCTGGACACGACCTGATCCGTCTTCAGCAGCTGGGCCAAGCTAGAATCCGTCGTCCGTTGCTCCTTCTCCGCTACCATCCTGCGAACGTGACAGAAACAGCCGGTAGTCTCGCCTCCCTAAATATCCGCGACCCAATATCCCAACCGGTTCGTACCATTTCAGACTCGTCTTCTGATCGATCGTCTGCGGCGGACTCCACATCACCATGTCGTTGCTGATCAGCAAATCGAGCGCCTCGTCCTGATCCGACATCGGTATATACGGCGCTCTGAGAGCTAGCTCGTCGTCGGCTATACTGTCGTTCAGACCTAGCATCAGCATCTCGTCCTCCGATAACCCATCCGCCCCGCTTCCGCCCGTCGGGCTGCCCAACGAATCTATGCTCCGCTCTGGACTCTGCAACAGACATTGCCACGTAAGAAAAAGAAACACATAGGAGAATATCAGCCGAGAAACATATCGCTATCCAGCTGACTCACTTGACGATACTTGGAGAGAGGCGGCGATACCGCGCTCGGATCGATGCTGCAGGGGCTGCCGGGCGAGTCGCCGTACATAAACGGATCGCTATCGGCCAATGTGTCCCCCAGGCCCTTCTCTCTGCCTGTGTCGCCGAGCTCCGCGTCCTTCAGCGGGTCCCCGAAATCCGTGGAACGAAGTTCCGGCGCCAGGGCGCCCCCGGGGCTCAACAGGGGACAATAGTTGTCGTTGCCGAGGATGAACTCGTCCAGCATGTCTGAGAGGAAGGGTGTGTCTTCGAGCGGGACGCAGACGTCGCCAGGTGTAGGCGCCAAATGCGTTAAATCCTCCGGCTCGTCCTTCAGCACTGTAACATCCAGCGAAGAAATTCGATCGAGCGCCGCGCGTATGATAACCGGTTTAGCTTCCGGAGTAATAAATAAAACCAGTTACTCTCTGCTTCTAGACGCAACGGAACGTCAAGATTTACTGCTCCGAAGCTGCGAAACGTTCGCAATCGTCTTCGATTGCCTATCCCTGCCGCTTTTCCCCCCACTCCCGGCCGCGGTTTTATTCTCCGTTATCAACGCGGATAGTTATGTATTGCAACGTTTATCTCTAATCGTGGCGCGAGACGGGAGGAGCTCGCGGCAGATAGGGAAGCACGTGCGATTCGTTAGAAAGCAAGAGGAAGCCGGTGCTCGCGGAAAACACGCTCGCGTGGAGACTGAATGAAAAGGAAGAGAGGAACGTGAACCCACTCGTAAGGCCTGGATGATCCTCGCTGAAAGTTAAGAAGCCCTTGTTCATGTCCTCGGTACGAGGCGCGAAGATGCTCGCGGTCGCAGTCTGCGGCGGTGGTCTGCAAGCAATCTGCTCTTGCTGCTGCTGCTGCGAGACAATAGACGTGAACAGGTGTCTGGTGACGAAGTGCGGTCTGTTTTGACGAGCTGCGCTCTCCGGATCGTACTCCACCGCGGGTTTGCCCTAAAAGTTGGACGATCGTTCAATGAATTCGTTCAATATCGTCGTAGTCGCTTCTGGAGCAACGCGTTGCCCGGGAAACGTACCTGGAACACGAACGGAGTGGGACCGGCGGCGGGTTCCTGACGATTCTGTTGCCGAAGCTTCGGCTCGTCGTTCTCCTTGAACGAGTCGTCGAGCGACTCCTCGAACGACTCCTCGAACGACTCCTCGAGGGACTCCTCGAGGGACTCTTCGAGCGACCCTTCGAGTGCTTGCACACCGACGAACGATTTCTCTTTTGTAGATTGGACCGGTCTCGGGAAGGTGTTATCCTTCCGCGAGCCGTCCTGAAGCTGAACAGGCTCCTTCTTCGGCTTGTTGTCCACGGCGCGGAAGATCGAGCTGGTCACCGACAACGGTTTCACTCGGTCGAGGGAGCCGGTGATCAGTTCCGGTTGCACAGTGGACAAGGAGAATTGCTGCTCGGCAGGATCGAACGCGGCCTCCTCTATCTTGCTGCTGTTCACCTGCACCTGAAGTCGAAGCTTCGTTTCGTTCGCTGGCAGTTTGGCAGCGTCGTTGGGGCCGGCTGTCAGCGCCGGTTTCAGGGACTTCTCGGTGCCATGGCTTGCGAGTTGACGCGCGCTGAACACCTCATCCTCGCGTTCCACGCCGCTGAAAGCAGAAATCCTACATGGTGCAAAATGCTGGGTCGCCGGGTTCGTTAATCCCCCTACTTCGGTGACCGGTCGATCTCTCGTTAGCCACCTTCGCCCGTGGTTCGAGGAGGACAGAAAGAAAGAGAACGAGAGAAACGGGTGGTCCAACGGACTGCGAGTTTATTCCTAACGGATGTACGACGGATGATATGACTGGACCACGTTCTCGGGACGACAATTCGACGTTAGTCGTCCGAGCTAGCATCTTTTCACGGCCCAGTTGGACGTTCGAAGGGACGCGTCATTTGCATTCTCTTCTCTGGTGCTCCGGTTGGGTCGCTCGGGTCCTGACCCCCGTGCGCCACAGCGCGGAGCACATGGCCACGGCTGGCCGACTATTTCCCCTTATGTAACAATTACATTCGACGGGTCGGTCGGGAACTCGTGCTCCGTACGAAACGAGTTCCTTCGAGCGCAGCGCTATCGAGCTGAATGAAAATTCCCTCTCCGCGACGCGAGACACGCGACTGCCATTGGGACGAGGTGAATCCTTAAACTTGTCGGTATCGGAGCCAGATTCAACGGCACCTCTGTATCTAATGGCCGGACCGCGCGACGGCCGATTACCCTTCCTTGCCAAACGTGTAATCTACACGACGGACGATATTGATACATCTCCGAGCCACGTAATACGAGTGTGACCCAAATTCGGGCGGCAAAGAAACGATTCAAGCGACTGCTATCTCGCGTCATAAAGAGATATACCGGAGTGCAGATCGGATCTCTGGGTCGCTCCTCGATAAACAGG
Source organism: Nomada goodeniana (assembly GCA_963969485.1). Classification (NCBI taxonomy): domain Eukaryota; kingdom Metazoa; phylum Arthropoda; class Insecta; order Hymenoptera; family Apidae; genus Nomada; species Nomada goodeniana. The sequence continues at coordinate 3,057,323 of OZ018301.1, read as the reverse complement.
TTGCCAGGCCGTGCGCGCGAACTCGAAAACCGCTCCGTCAGAGTTTGAATCTCTTCGCGTTGACCACCTGTCCGACCGGCACCTCTGTCCAGATTGCCTACCGTAGGCCGTTCCGACCTGCATTCGCGGCTTTCTTAGCCGGCCCGCGCGATATATGCAGGTTATCGCGAAGGTTAAGGTCGCGCGTTACGTCCGCGCTACCTAGCCGCTCGAACGAGCAACGCGCGTGATCGTCAGCCGCCAAGGAAGTTCGCCGCCGATGGAAAACGAAGAGGCGCGTCGTGCCGATTAATAACGATACGACAGGTCCACCGAGCTGACCGCGGAGAAAGAAGAAACAGTACTGTGGGCCCGACTAGGCTCGGGGCTGAAAGCAGCGTCGTCGTCGTCGTCGTCGTCGTCGTCGTCGTCGCCGCGCTGCTGTTCAGGCCGACGCGAGCTCTAAGTAACTTTAACCAGTCGCAACGGCTCGGTAATTGTCGCAAATTGACCAGCGGGACCCCAAACGTTGACGACAGAAGCGTCGTCGCAGCCGCCTCGTAGCTGCGCGCGAATCACGCGCGCCGTATCTCCGCGAGATATGCTTTTCCATGGTTTTCCGTTTTCCGCGCGCGAATAAGCGTCGTGCGCGCCGCCGATAACGGACCGATAAGATCGTCGCGCGACCATCAAGAACGTATCTCCCTGTCGTCGTCGACGTCCCCCCCCCCCTCCGTCCCTCGCGTTCCCTCCTCCGTCGTCGCGCGAGCGAGCGAACAGCCGATGGATCTCCGTCGGGCTGCAGAGGAAGAGCTCTCGTGGCCGCGGGTCCGCGGATCGACTTGCATAACGGCACGCGGAGCGATAAAAAAGAAACGCGGTTTCGAGTGGCGCTTATTTTTAGTCGACCGCGGGTCGTTCGTCTTCGATGCTTTCGAGTTTGGCGAGCGAGATGAATTCTGCCCGGCGGCTCGACGGGGAGGGCAAGAAGCGCGACAGCGTCGGATCCGACGACGGCACCGCGATACAATCGATCCCATGGAAACCTGTGCCCGCTCGCGAATTTCTGGCGAACGGTCGAACCTCGTTGGCCCTTCGTGTACGAAGCGGTTCGACGTATCGAACGGGGACGAGCGTTGCTCCGCCGCTCCCGACACCGGAGATGACGTCGTCGATCAGAGAAATTGCGATTTGCATTTGCAGAAAGACAGAGGCGAAGGCGGTGAGAGAGAAGGAGAGAGACGGAACGGAGGATCGGACGAATCAACCACCGTGTGTACGGCGTGCAGTGAAACGATTAAACGCGAGCGGGAACGTGGCATAGTAGGGAGAGAGAGAGAGAGAGAGATATAAGGTTTAGTTAGGTGGAAGTTAAATATGCGGCCGGTATTGTTAAAAATAGAGTGACGGCCGACCGCCGAGTTACTTGTGCAATCGAGCACGTGGGACCAAGTCCCTCTTGCCCTCCCAATTTTCCACTGGTGCGTGTGCCACTCTGTTCTTCGATTTTCCCTGTTTCCCCGTTTCCCCTCCATCCGTCAACTATTGGCATACATTCTCGACAAATTTCCCGCCCACGCATCGACCGTCCGTCCCCCCTCGATTCCCCGTTCGGGACGGACACCTCGACCGAGAGCAACCCCAGAGATTGCACACCTAGCTCGCGCGCAGAGACGGAGACGGACAGTCGGCAGAGAGCGCAAGATAAAAGGAACGAGTGACGGGAGAGCACGGTTGCCAATGATTTCGGCACGAATCGTCATCGACACGCGCGTTCTCTTTCGCGGCCGCCGCCTCGTTCGCGCTGCTCGCCCTGAAAAGGAAAAAGGGGGATCGAACGAACCGTCGTAACCGGGCGACGATCGAGAACCCGCCGGACAAGCGGCACGGCACCCGTCTCGATCGCCGAATCGGCGAGCCGCGAGGGGAAACCCCGGCCGTGGGATACGGGCAGCGCGGAACGAATTCCTCCCCTGCGTCACGCCGCCCTTGAAGCGGAAACGCGACGCGGGCCTTCCGTTTACGCCACGCGAAAATAACGGCTCGCCTAGAACTCGTCGACGCGATAACGAGGATTTTTGGCAACGATACAAGCGGTCCCGTTTAGCGTCCAGGGCCGAGAGAACCGTGGCAGCAATTATAGAGGAAATACGTAACGTGTTTACAACGGGCGGAGCCGCGAAGTGCACGGCACACCGTCGACGAAGAAACGCGTCGTGTCCGGTTTCGACGTAGATAGCGGGAACGAGTATAGTGTCCCCTGCGAGCCAGTGCGGTGGTCCGCCTCGTCGTTACGTAACGGGCCGAGCGACGATCCGCTGGCGAGCCGAGCTACCCCCTTTTCGCTAGCGAGAATTGATCGATCGTTGGATCCGAACGACGGAGAGACTCGCGCGATATTTCCTCCCGTCCGTGATACGCCCGCTCCGTCCCCGTTCGTTCCCGCGCGTTCAACCGTGGGAGAAAAATGTAGCTGCGGGCCGACGAGCAAACTCCGAACGAGGATCCTCGTCGACGCGACGCTCGGGTATTTTGTCACGCTGGTTTGACGTCTCGCGGCTCCTCGCGACCACTAGGAGAGGAACGAAGACCGGCGACGAACCGTTCGAGACCGGTTCCCGAGCATCCCGAGGGAAATTCGATACCTTGTCGCGGCGAAAAGTCTAGATCCTCTTGACGCTGGCCCTCCGCGTTCCCTTCCAAGGAAAAAGGGTCGTCCGGTATTCGTTGGGCCACGCGAGCAAAGAATCTCCGCGGTTCCTGCACTTTGAAACGGTGTCGGTCAAGGTCGCAAGCTTGACCCGCTCGAGATCTCGGCCGTTCTCGCAGGAACGAACGAACGGACGGACGGACAGGAAGCTGCGTGGCGAAGGGAAAGCAGAAAGGTCGAGCAACGGGCGGGACGACGTCGGGGAACAACGAATAGGCAGTACGGCAACACGACCGGCACTGGCACTGACACTAACCGAGCTAACGTTGCACGAGCACTGGCAACTTTGCTTCGCCCGATGCACTTGCTGCAACGGCCACGCGAGCGTACGCGTCGCGGGCTCTCGTCGTTCAGCCTTTCAATTTGCAAATCGCGATTTCGCGCGCGCCCGCCGTCCGACAGGATTTCGCGTCAATTTCGCGGCGACGCCGCCTCTGTTAAAGAGATACAGGTCCCGCTTTGCCGTCGATATCCGCGATGTTTGACCGATAACAGGCCGGACGCGCGAACAGCGGAGACGGACACGGGCAAGCCGGAGGTGCTCGATCGACGAGAAGATCGACGAGAAGATCGAACTCGAAAAGCAACTCCGACTGCGACGCGATGAACAGTCGCGTGACTATTTAATTAATTAATACGACGCACGGTAATCGAGTAGTGGAGAGAAGGAGGGAAGACGAACGTCGCTTCGGAATTCGGCTGTTACGCGACTATTGACGCGCATAAAATTCCATTTCGACGAGATTAATGACTGCCGGTCATCATTTTATGCGGCACGCCGATCGCGCGTACGTACTCCGCCGGAACGTCCGATGGACTCACCTGCTAGGTTTTCTCTGTCGTCACGGTGCGCCAAGTAACAGAGTGCAAGCGAAATATCGAGGTAAATATGCCATCAACTCGATCGCGTTTCCGCGTTTCCGTCGATTTTCCGCCGCTTCGATGATAGACCCGCGATCCTCAGTCGCGACTCGTCGTTACCGTTCGACGGGCAACGACGCGAAAACGATCGCGTGCTCCCCGACGAGCCAGCGGCGCTATTATCGCCGTCGGCGCGTTGATCGAACACCGTCGATTATTCAAAGCCCTCCGAAACCGAGACGTTCGGGACACGTTCGAGACACGCTCCAGACACGCACGGGGCCCGAATCGATCGGTCGCGCGAACAGTCCAAGCGACCACCGACGCTCGCCGAATGACGCCCGACGTACAAGCACGAGCCGCGACGAACCACTAACGCATCGCCGTGGCGCGCACGAGAGATTATCTGCGCGCCGAAGATAAACGTCTCAGCGTTACGAAATTTGACTTAACGGCAGCGGCAAGGGGGAGCGGGAAGCGACAAGCTCGAAAATAAAGGAAAGGAAGGACAAAAAAAAAGAACGGTTCGATAGCTGGCCCGAGCCGTGGCTATTGGACGACGTGGTTGCACAATCGATGCGGACTGCCGACGAAATAGACGAGGAACGGAAACGGCCCGGTCGAATTCGCCCGGTGGAAAAAATCCGTGAACGATGGAAACATAGATAGATCGGATGGCCGGAGAGCGTACGAGAGAGAGAGAGAGAGAGAGGGGGATAAGTGTACCATGGCGAGCACGTGGGCGTAGAATGAGAGACGCCGCGGCAAACAAACAAATAAACGGTGGACAAGAAGAGATCATCGACTTCCGACCGGCCGAAACGAAAATACCGTCCGCGCGTTCCCTATTCCGCGTGTTTTCGCGATTCGAACTGCGCCCCACGGTTCGACGCGCTGATTTCCGCGTGTTCGTCCCCGTCGACCCGCTCCGCCGGGTGAATTGTGCGCGACATTTCTCTTTTCTACCGAGGGTTGAGATACGCTATCTGGCCCGTTGCGCGTATCACTCGGATCGCATCGCGGACAGGATTTTTCCGCGAGAAAGGACGGCGGCTTGAACGTTTTTCTTCCCCTCCGGGGATCGAAATTAATACGCCACGGGGATCACGATAGAGACCTATCATCTTTTACGACCATTTACGACGTCGATATCACGGCGAACGGATCGTCGCGAAAAGGACAGGCGAGTTCCCTCGGCCATCACTTCGTCGAAGCGTCAACAAATAAAACGAAGTCATCCCGAAATGCTTAACATTCTTTACCTCGCCTCGGCATTCCGCTTCGCGACCACGTAACACGAATGCTCGCCAATCGTTCTTATCGCGGCGAGCACACCCCGGAGCGGCCTATGCTTCATACCTCCCGTGTATTTATCTCCGGATTAACCGATCGATAAACACTCGGATATCTCGATCTCCCTTTCTTTTCTTTTTTTTCTTTTCTTCCTCCGATTCCACGATGGAAAGCGCGCGACAAAAATGTTCCCGCGGTCGTTTCGCTAAAGACGACCGTTTATCGGCCATATATTTCTCGGCGAGCCATTAAGCCCAGGTCTCGCGACGTCCCGCAGGAAAGAAAGATTTTATAGTGGTCGAGTAGCCACCGGTGCCTCGTATATTGCGGCTATAGCGGACGAATGTAAAAATACACGGGCCCCGACGTACATCTAATTGAGGCTTCGAAAATCGCGAGCGAAAAACGCGTACGGATCCAGTTCAATTGGGTCGCGCCCGAATTCGCTGGTCGACGATTATTTCTCGCCGGAGGCAACGGAGCGGGCCCCGCTTATCGTTATGATAGACCAGAGAAGAATTCTTCAACGCGTCGCGGCATCACGATACAGAAGATTGTATGAAGTTGACACAGGGGTGTCGAAATTGGCAACAGCCGACGAAGCCGCGCTCCATTAACGTTAAAGTTAAAAATATTAGCGACGTCGTGTCGCGAACTTCGCGAAGCCGTTTTCGTAGGATCGTAACGTAAATTGTCTTGGACCTGAAGCGGCGGTTCGCAGCGTCCGTCGAAAGCTGCGCGGCCCGAACTTTTCACCGCATCGAAGCCCGAGTCCTCGGCAATTTCGAAACGCCCAATTTATCGTGCAACGAAAGCAGACGGGCGGATAGAATATCCAGGATCGCCCGCGGCGACCTAAATTGTCCCGAAGGAATGGATCACCTTTCGGGCAACTTCGATCGTCGCCGATCGGCCCGTTCGCTCCGTTCGCTCCCGTCCCGTTATCTCAATCGCGGGGGCCGACAAATCGTTCGACGAAGTACCCTACCGCGCAGCCAAATCGCGAATCAAAAAAAATTATTAATAACCCTCCGCAGAGTCGCCGTCGACTATTTCGGTGCTGCGCGTCCTCGCTCCCGATTCACCGATCAACCGTTTCGCATTATTTCGCCCCTATATGGCTCTCTCCCATTCGTAACCGACGCGTCGTGCCCTCGCTGTTCACGATCGAACTCATCCTCCAATACCCGCGCGAACTCCTTTCCTCGACCGTACGCCGCGAGCTTTTTCCCCCTCGAAGGCGTCCACCGCGGATCGTTCTCGCCCTTCCGTCAACCGACACGGAAGCGCAGATCGAGGAACCAAGAGACGGACCGTTGAACCGCGCGTGCACGTATACGTACGTATACGCGGTTTACCGTGTCAAGATCGACGAACGATGACGCGGATGACGCGGCGGACGCGCTGTCCCGATGCACCAAGGATGCATCGATCGCGACGCACTCGCGGACTCAAGGATCACCGGGGACGAGAACCGCGTCGAAGCTCCGACGAGAAATTGGAGTCGGTGGCGCGCGCGCGGCTTCCCTACCTGGCGCTCTAGTGCTCCTCTTTCGACGAAGCTGAAATCTGTGTCACGCCGAAATCGGTGGCATCTCCTCTGATCGCTTGTGCCTTAGGTTCGCCGCGAGACCGCGTTTCCGTACGCCGGCTCTTTGTTTTCGCCGAAAGAATTCCCCGCGGAGTGGTTCTTATCTATCCGATTGCCCGCTCGTCGTTGGTTTCTTTTCCACGGCTACGGGCCTGCGCGCGCGTCGTACGTGTGTACTCGGGTTATATTGTGTTTGTTTAAGCGAACGCGGCTTATGTAAGACCGGCGTCAATTATGTAGCTCTCGCAGCGACTGCGGCTGCAAAGTGGAATTGGGAGACGCCGTGGCACGATGCAAATGAACCCAGAGGGCGAACCCTTTTTCTTTTATTAATTTTCGTAAAGAACGTTTCAGCCGTTTCGCTGCTACTTTTCGCCCCTCGAATTTCCCTCGCGGCGAATAGTTCGAGAGACGGCTGTCCTGGAGAAACGCGTGAACCGTGGTACGCGATTGATGGAAAATCGCGCGCTGAGAACGCTCGAACGAATCGGCTGATCACTAATTGGCCCGCGAGAATCGCCTTTACCTCGGTCGGGTACGCGAGCCACCGCTCGCACACGTTCGTCCAAGAAAACGCACGTACCGCTTTTCCGTCGACGCGAATCGTCTACGGGGTTCGTTCTCGCGTTACATATTCGCCGCGTAATCCGACGATTAGCTGTCAATCGCAATTTCTCGCCGGACACCGATCGATATTTATCTCAGCCCCGTCCGACGAGCCGCTCCTATCGTCGCTGAAAACGATACTTATGCAATCGCGCCGGCTAGCAGAGTCAAGGCCGCTGGCGCGTAGCTATTACTTGCCCTGCATATCGTCGAAGAGACCGATGCAACCGTGCGACCGAACTGACGCGCACCAGTAACACGCAATTACTGTGCAATAAGTAATGTGCAAAAACCGAGAGACCAGTTGGCCAACTAGCAAAATACGATCGATTCGCCGTGAACCGCTGCGCGTATCTCTGCGTCCCGTGTTACCGAACGAACGTTATCTACACGGTTGCATAATGCGTGCGTATTGTTCGCTTCCTATTTGGTGCGGTACAATGCCGATAACGGAAGGGTCGAGCGGGAACCAGACGGGAAGGAACCCGTCGCGTTTTAGATCATCGCGAGCCGCGCGTCACGTGTTCTCTCCCTATCGGTTTAAACGGCGAAAATTGATGATGGAAAGGAGCCCGCGCTGACCCGTACGCTCTCGTCGACGTTATCCGTCGAAAGCCGCGCGGTCCGCAACGACGTTCGACTCGCGATCGATTCGCGAGGTCGCTAATCCGTGGCAATCGGGTCGAGATCGAGACACGACGTCGCGCGTCACGTCGGGGAGATTATTTTCGGACGCGGCGCGCGGTCGTCGCGTTTCTGACGCTCCGAATCGTGCACGCAGTTACAATCGGCACTTTCGGCCAGCGACGCGCTTATCTGGCGACGATAACGGGTCGAGCTAGCCGGCGATAGGAATTGGATCGGTGCGGAGGGACGAGCGACGCGATTACTTCGTCGACCAAGGGTATGCGGGCCGACGCGGCTATGCCTTCGGGTACGCCGTCGATCACGTTTTCCCGTTGCTCGAGGAAGCTCGGAGTGCCGTCGCGCAAGACGGAACGGCGACGAATCGAAACGACACCGCGGACGAACTGCGCTCGCCTTCTGTCCGCCTCGTGTCTGCCCACGCGTTCAGGATGTGGTGAGATCCCGGTCCGACAAGCAGCAGGAAGTCACGTTTTCCGCGGGTCGACACGGACGAGTCGAGAAACTTGAATATCCCATTAAGATTGTAAAAGCTGAAGCGCGCGGTAACGTTAGTCAGCTGGCGTTCGAAGGGGAAGAGTCTAGTAACCCGATGTCGTGCGTCCACCGGGCGCGACGTATCCGCGGGCATAAATATGTATTCGTTCGATTGGAGCGGGGCGGACTACTTTCGACACTCTTCCCGTTTCAATTCCAGGGAGCACCGTTCGCTCCATGCGTCTTCGATTTGCATTAGCAACGAACGAAGACAAAAATAATATTCCGAATCGTTTCTACTCTGATTTCATTGCGAGCGAAACATTTCGCCCCCCCTACCCAAAATGTGCCCGCCAATTTCCAACGGCCGTGCTCCGCCACAAATCTAACAGCTATACGTATGTGCGAGAGCGATTCTAAAGGAGCGTCTCTATTTCCAAACACGCGACCCCCTTTGCAACCGACCAGCAGCAATCGATCCCGCCATCCAGAAACACCCCTCCGAAAAACCAGCCGGAACAGCCAATCCCAATCATCCGCTCCGGTCAAACCCTCTCCAACACTTTCCATCTCTGCGTGACATGGTAACTTCAACGCCACTTCCGAGCCGCCTTCTCATCCGTCGAACAATGCGCGTCACCTTGCCCGTTTCCCGTTCAGCCGTTCACCAGTGCCCCCGTGAACCGTCCCGCAGCTTCCGGGTGGCGCGTCCTCGACATCGCGGCGGTACACTCCCGCCGGGAATCGGTGTATCGGTGGATCGTAATCAACGAGATGTCGGGTACGGGCGCGATCACTGGGACTCGACGGCGCGGGGACACCCGCCAGCGCCGTTCTCGCTACGCGGACAGAAACAAACGCGACGAACGCCGCGGCCCGTTTGGCGGAATCCGCTTTGCAAGGATCGCGGGGCGGCTGGCGGCGAGGCGGACGGGCGACCGAGTTTGCGCGCCGCCCGACTTTCTCCCCTTTTGCCGCGGCTCTCACTTTCGTTCGGGGTCGCGCCAACTGCCACTGGCGGTACAAGGGAATATCGACGACCGCGAGAGGAACGCGGTTAACGCGAGGACGAGTCGCGAGATACGCAAGTCGCGCAAGCGCAAGCGCAAGCACGTCGCCGACGCTGCCACGCTGCCCTTCGTTCACGGGCCGCAGCTTTCACTCTCTCTGACCGTTTCCGCTGCCACCGAGCCGCCCCTCTTTCCCGCAGGACGCTCGTTAGCAGCCACGGCGCGCAAAAACGGGGAGGGACACTCGACCGCGACGAATATCGTCCCCGTCCCGACGCGAAAGAAATTCGACTATTTCGCAGGGAAATTTCGAACATTCTGACGGGGTGCACCGGTGCGCAAGAAAGCACGCGATTGCATAGAGAACGGCGCGCAGAACCGTCGAAATTAATTGGCAGGCTTCCTCGTCGATCACCCGACGGGAATAAGACGTTCGAGAACAGGCGAACCTTCGGAACTCGGGACAGATCGAAGGTATCGTCGATTCTCGGAAGCCAAACTATCTTGTTCGCTTATACTTCGACCGGGTTACGTATTTCACGGCCGTTTGGGTTCACCCGAAACGCAGCCTGTCTCGCGAGTCACGTCTGAAGCGTACGCAACATAAATTGCACGAGATTCCGAGCGGCCGTTCCGTTCCGTTCCGTTCGAACGCGATATTGAAATGCAACGTTGAGAGCGCGCGACGTTACATCGCTTTTATCTTCGCTTGAAAAGGACTGCCCTTGTACCTCCGCGGCAAGGCCCGCGAAAATCGATGAAGGATTCTGGGGCGCTTCAGCGAGCGTGCCATCTGCAGCTTTCACGTTCACGGCGCTCTCTTTAACCCTCGAGGAGAACGCGTGCTTGACAAATTTGCCTGGGTGTGACCCCTCCCATCTCTGTATCACAAAAGACGGGCCCGGCAACGTTTCAGAAGGAGACGAACGAATCGTGTTTCCACGCGAGTACCATTGTACTAAACTCGAAGGAACGACCGATCTCTCGAACGATCGGACGAAACGGTAGATGCAACGTCGCTAACGATGTCGCGCGTTGCGCAACCAATCGAGGGGTTCGGAAAAATCTGCCTCGATATTCCAGCAGTGTAAAAGCGTCGAAGCGAATCTAGCTGTAACAAACAACGGGACACGCTGGTGCATGCTACCTTCCTTGTCTGTTCTCCTTAATCGCCGTTTGTCTTTCTCCCCCGGCTAAAGTAGGCCCCGCGGCTACATTGATTTCTAATTTTCCGCGACGATAAAGAAGGCAGCGTCGCCCCCCGGGGGAAACGATAACCGCGTCAAATCGAGAGACCGAAAGAGAGAGCCGAGGACTCGGCATAGAAGATGGGAAGAAAATGGAAGGATCGTAGGGGAACGTTCGAAAGTAGAAACGGAGAGAACGGAAAGAGGCGGCGAGGAAATCTATCCAGCTAGCGCACACCGGGGATCGAACGAAACTAAGGAGGAGCTCGCTCGCTTAGGGGCGGCGAATGGTGTCGGGGATCTCTTTATGTGGGGCACGAGATTCTCGTTGCCCGGTTATCGTCCACCCTACGCGAGGGTCGCGCGAGGGCTGCCCCACGATATTACCGTAGGGGTGGAACCGGAAGACGAAGAAACAGTAGCCGTTTTATTCGTTCCCCGTAGGTGGAACCATTGGATAACGGCGCGACTGTTTGCTCGACTCGGTCGAGGAAACTTTAACGACTTCTATCATTCCTCGGCTGGTCGATCCTCCTGCTCGGAATTCAGCTCGCTCGCTCTCCGGTTATTAATAACGATTGACGGGAAGCTCTGTCCGCCCAATTTGATTGCCGCCGCTCGACGGCCGTTTTAATACCGAACGCGCGGATCGCGCAAGATCACTCGTGTGGCTCGTCGTCGACTCGCGTATGTACCTCCGTTGTTGCGTCATAATTAGCGCCCGCGATTGCTAACGAACGTTCTACGCTTCGCGGCGAGACGCGTAATTCCAAAGCGGACGATTCCACGATTATGGCGCGACGAGCCGCGAAACTGACGCAAATTTTGACGAATTTGCGCTTGCGAACTGTGCAAGGGGTTGCCTCTCGTGGGGGTGGGGGGGTGGGGGGGCGGTGTCGTCCGCGAACGGGCAGCAGGAGAACGAAGCCCGACGAAAGAACCGCGATAAGATTCTGGTCGATAAATGGCCCCGGGTGTCTGGCATGCAAGCGGATGGAAAACACTGGGAGCACTTACCTTTGCGTGATTATCGGCGCGATCGTGTATTTCAGCCAAGAGTTCGTCGCACGAGGAACGCCCGCCGCGTTAATCTGCCGGCGAGGACAAATTGAAGGCGTTCCGAACGCGCGGCGGAGGCTCGGTTTTCTTTCGTTACGGTACACGCGACGCGTCCATCGTCAGCCGGGTTGGAAACGGTGTACGGCGATATACGTTCGACCGTTTCTAACGCGAGAATCGCGACCGGTGTTCCTTCCAGCATATCCCGTGCAACATTTCGTTTCGTGCAATAATAGACGTTTCTCGTCGACCTGTACCATTGTTCGTGTACGACGGGCATGCGGCACAGAAAACAGGCGAACTTTGTACGCACACTCTACACAACGATCATGCATATGGACGTGTACGATTGCAAGGTTTATATTGGTCCTACCTTAGAACGTAGTTCACGCAGACAACGGACTGTGGTTTCTGCAGCTTGGAGCAATGGATCAGGGTGGCCTGTGTCACCACCCACGCGTACCCTCCCCGTTTCCCAAGGAATCTGTACGCCACGGTCTCGCACTGGCCCTTGCTGAACACTGAAATAACGCCAAGCCGGGATTACGAACGGCGGGTGCATCGAATCGCGGTGAATCACGCAACTTCTGGCCCTATATACACGCGAGAAGAGTACCGATTGCCGCGCACGCGATACATCCTGGATGACGAAAGTTTCGCGCCGGAATCGCCAATCCCCCCCACCTTACAAATTTCCTACGCTTATCCAGGTGAGCGTGATATTCGCGAAAGAACGATTCGCCGAAGATCGGACGAGTTCGCGGAAATCGACGGATTTATCGGCGTCGCGTTACTCGCGAACGAAATATCTCGCTACCCCGTGGAATCGGACGGGTTCGGACGAATCGATCGGGACGATGTTTTCGTCCCGTCCGGTAGGAATCGCGATACGGTTCGTGGATCGACTTATCCGGACTGGCAAGCGCGTACAAACGGTATCTGGGTGGGATTATTGTCGACGGCTCGCGTGAAACGGGCGGAAAGATGAGGAGGAGATCGATCGGCCGATTCGGGGTCCCGAAATTACAGAGAACGGGAGTATCCGCGGCGGTGCGTTGGACGCGAACGCGAAGGCACGTCGAAACGATCGAGTAATCCGCTGTGCCGTGCGAACAAATAAGAGAAAGGGTGTTGCAACGAAAGCGAGAAGTACTGCGGTCCCGAAGGGATCCCAACGTTTGCGATGCATATCGAACAAAAAATTGTGCACCGGGCTAGAAATTTCGGACGCGGTTTTTGCACGCGACAATAGCGGCAGCGCATGAAAGGAAGCATTGCTTTGTTCGTGTATATATAATTTATAAGATGGTAAGCTATCCGGCGCACTGTGTCGCAGGAGTACGGTTTGAAACCTCGTTACGCGGTTTATTTGGGCAATTTAGCCAGCCGCAGGTAAAGAGTCATTGAACTTAAAATTTCCGGGGAAGGATCGTCGTCCCTATAATTCTTGCATTTACGGCGTCGTTAACCCAGCTGTACGTGCCTGTACCATCCTCCCCAACGGGGCGTCCAAATTCGTTAACCCGACAAAAGGTGCGAGGATCCATGACAGGGCGAGACTTTCTTCCGCGTTAGACGCGCGACGTTATGCCGAGAAAGGACCGGCCGAGGTTTCGCTCGGAAGTGGGTCGAGCAATAAAACTCCATCGCGCACCATTGGCGCGGCGAGCAGATTTTTTTTCGGTCAAAAGCAACGTTATCGGCGAGAAACGAAAGGGGCAACGGTGTGTTTCGCGCGAACGCGTTTACGAACCAAACGTCTTTGCGCCCGCACGCAAATAAAACATTCACGGTCAAGCCATTAAATAGCGAGTGGGCCGTGAACGACCGCGGTATTATTCAAATCACCGCCAATTGGCTGCTACTCACGTGATTTAAAAGATTTGTCCAGGGCGAAATTGTCGAGGGCGTGATAGAACTCGAAAACGGACTGTCCCATTAATTCCTCGCTATCCCAACCAAGATATTCAGCCAACCTGCCGAACAGTGGCGAGCACAGGTACTCTTTAATACCACGAACATTGCCGTTCTGTGTTTCGCGAGTTTACGCAATCTGCAAACGTACTCACTTTTCGTCAGCGTACGTGAACTTCATACTGAGGCTGTGCTTCGACAGGAAAGTGTGACGGCCCAACGGGATCTCGATGTTGCTGGGATGCGGTATTGGACATCCCAGGAGCACCAACGAGGCGCCGGTGTCCTGTTCGCTCGCCTCGTCCTCGCTTCTGCGTTCCTCGTCGTCGGTGTCCGAGCACCTCGACACGGGACCGTGAACGTACGTCAACCGTCCGGTGCAGTGAATCACCTGGCACAAAAGAGCATTGCGCAATCAAGGCAAACGGTTCGCACGATTTTCGTTCCGTTTTCTTTTTTATCCTCGCAACCTTTTCGCGAACGCTCGCGTTCCGGTCGAAATTTCGTCGCGCCCGAATGGAAAAGCCTCGTTGTTTACCTTGTAGGAGGCGCTCTTCAAATTGACCTTTCTCCCTTTGCTGGTCAACGTGCACTTGAGACGCAGGAAAAAATTGCAGACGCTCTTCTCGTTGTTCTCGTTGTTCTCGTTGTTCTCAGACGGCTTCGAGGACAGACACTCCCGTAATTCGTCGTGATCGCACGGATGGCTGTACTCGTACACGCTCTGGCCCATCATGTCCATCTGAAGGAAACGCGGTATGAAGCGCCGTGCAAAATCGGTACACCCCTCCACGTTGCTGAACGTGCTTCTATAATGGACACGCACCTGAGAGATTCCCAAATACTCGCTGACGTTCTCCGATAGATAGACCATGTTTCCATCGCTGGAAAGCACCAGCATAAAGCCGGTCAGGGCTTTGGAGAACAGCTCGTCCATTTCATTCAGCGATTCAGATTTGGTCAACGGTCCTGGAACTGGAATATAGAAACGAATTAAAAAATTAAACAAATAAAGAATAGGGGAGAAATTGCGAGCGGATAGTGAAACGCGAAAGGAACACCGATCCTTGTCCGGGTAAATACTTACTGGAATCAACCACCGAGCGCACTTTTAGGTAGGCGATGGCTAGTCTCATTACGCTGGCCTTATCTAAGTGGGCCGCTTGCTCCTGCGTCAGCGGAAGTGCGGCAGCGAGATCGGTGAAAATATCTGTCTCCTTGCTTCGACGGCATCGTGCCGCGTCGCGAGACTTCTCCTTCCGCTTCTCGTTACTTCTGCAAGAGGAAGAAGAGCATTCGATTTTGCGCCAGGCCGCTTTTCAATCTCTCGCCTTCTCGAATCGAAAATGGTCCCGGCCGAACGTATCGAAACGTAGAAAGGTTTGTCGGGCAAAGGGAAAGGAGCGGCCGTTCGATAAATAACCTTCTTTTTGCTCAACATCGTTGCTCAACGTTGTTGCGCAACCGGCAACGATTCAATCGGTGGGACATTTACGAACGATATAAGAAGTGACCATGAAAAGTCGACAGAACTATCCCAATTATCTATTACAAAACTGCAGTCCCTTAACTGGACGAAACTCGATGTCGAAATACGCGATTCGCGATACGCATCTGGTATCTATACGGTCGCCCCTCAGGATTTTACCCACGCGACGATTGACCGTAAGGTGGACGACTAGATGATATAGCGTAAATATCAGTTGTGAAGGCGAGATTTACATCAAACTCGTCTTGTCACGTCTCGACTATCTACAGATGCCGTTATCTCGTTAACGAAACGACCTTCGTACGATACTCCTTATTCCGTACCCCGAAGTTACCATTGCAGACCCTCGCCTCTATTCCCCATTCCCTTCGATGCTATGGAGTTGACCGGTTCGAAGAAACTATCGAGACGAGATGAAAATTCCATCGGAATATCGGGAATGCTTGCGGCACGCGCACGGAAGAAAAAGCAGCAGTTCTCCCATTCCGTGCGCGCGCGTTGCTTAATTGGAAGTACATGCACGACTTAATCTTCGTTTCGATTACAGGTGATTGCGGAATTATCGAAATACCGTTGCGGAGGTCGAAGTAAAGAAGTAAAGAAGTAAAAGTGTATCTGTATATCCGCTCTCGAGCGACAAGAAGACCAACCGGTTCATCGAGAATAGAAAACACCGCGGACGAAAGATGATTACAATCCGAATATTGCGCAGACTCCACGCGTCGTTACGCTTTGGAGCCCACGTGACCGTGGCGTGCAACGCAACCCCCCACGATTCGGGCACTTACAAATAGTCGTCGAGTAGTTGCTCGTCCTCGTTGTAGCCGTACGGGCAGCCCTCGTTTCGCAAGTCCTCGTACATGCACGGCGGCAGAACGTTTTGCCCGTACGAATAGCCGGCGTCGTACACGGGGCAACGATAGCTCGCTGGGCACTGGAGCCATCGTTCCTCGGTGCAAAAATCGAACAGCTGCGGGCAACTGTTGCACAATTGCGGCTCGTTCCAACCGGCGCACGGCAAATCCGTTTCGTTCGCCGGGAAGCAAGCCAATTGTTTATCGTACGGATCGTAGCGCGTCGATTTCGCCCGGCGAAATTGCGCGGTGTTCGCCGGTCGATAGGACCGCGGCGGACAATTGATCTGAGACCTCTCCGGCTCGAAGTACAGCGCTAGGTCTTCAACGTCTATGGGTCCCACCAGCTGACAATTCTTGGCACCGTTGGCTATACCATTTTGCGCGCAATCGCGGAACTGGCCGCACTGGCTGGGCAACTGTTCGATCGAAACCGAGGACTCGACGCACGGAAGTGGCACGTCGTAGGCTACATCCAGGTTCGGGCATAGGGCAGCCGGATTAAACGGATTTTTATCCAGGCCGTTATAGCATCCCTCCATGCAGGAGCTCGCCGATCCATTATCGTTAACGGACGGGACCAGCGTTCGACAAGGGGGCAGGGTGCATCGTTCGTCGTAAACGTTAGCGTACCCGGGCTGTCTGGCGATCCAGTCGGAGCAACGACCCGGTTCATTATCGGCCAGCCTATCGATCGCCTGTACACGTGGCGCGGTCATCGCGTTTCGTTACTTTACTTCCGGGTCCGCCGAGCGGAGGAGGAGTCCAGTCCGTGATCGCACACGATCGACGGATCGTCGTTTTTTCCAGATTTTACGCCGGCCTAAACACCGAACGTCCCCTACCCACTTCCAGTTCCACGCTACGACGACGTTCGTCGGCGGCGCATAAAACTTTGTCCCAATTTTACTTCCCCCCCCCTCTCCAGGGCCTATGCACCTTCTTTTTCTTCTCTTCGCCGCGGGCCCCTACCTCTTTGCTAAGCACTCTTTTTTTAACGCGACACGCTGCCGCCGCTTGTCTTCTCTCGCTGGTCGCGCGTGTTTCTTTCCTCGCCGCTTTTTTTCCTCCCGTTTTCTCTGTAGTTTCTTTCCACTGCGGGAGACCGACTCGACGGAGCCAACACGCTCTCGTCGTTCGAGCGCCCCGTTTCTTCCTCCGGCGAACGCTAGTTTCAAAGATCGTCGCGTTATCTTCGCGACGCGTTGTCAAACCAATCGCGAATTTATCCCCGACACCGAGCCGCTCAACAGGGCATGTATCTGGCCGTGGATCACCGAAACAGATTGCTTCCAGCAGACGATCGACCGTAACATTCTAGTGGCTCGTCGCGAAACGCGCTCCGGAATCGTCCCAGCGGCTTGGATGAAATTTTCGCCGGCTCGACGATTACCGCGATACTAAAGCCAAGAACACAAAACCCTGTTGTCTTGCACAGTCCGGACGATGGCTATCTACCGTTGATAACGATACTACCTATCGCAACACGATATTCCGATCAGGCCTTCCCTTCGTCTTCCTTCTCCGGGCAAATCAAAGTTGATCTTTCAATTACTTTGGCCTCCCACCCGCGGATCACTGGCTATCGAAAGACCACGAAATCTGCTAAAAGGTGTTGATGTTGCGTAAATACTTGACGAAATCTAGCAAAATAGGTAATCGACTAGATCGGTGGCGAGCGATTCCCGAGAAAGGTACTTCGCGGCAACGATTGAAGATGAAGGAGTCCGCCCGCGGCACGGCTCAGGATAAGAAGGCTACGGTCAGCCTTCGTGCGCGCAAAATGGTCTAAAATAATTTCCAAACTGTTGCGATCGAATATACGGGGAAACGAAGGCCGGCACTGAATTGCGTATCGGCGTGGCGTACTTCTCGAATCGGAGGGAACAATGTAACCCGCTCGGCGTATTGTATATACGCTAATGTGGAAAATGCCGACGCGAAATCTAGGCCGATGATAAAAAAAAAAAAAATACGTCGCCCGGATTTTACGTCATTTCGATGAAGATTAATCGGGGACGCGAATCGTCGGAGTTAATCGTCGGTTAATGAGCGACCTAAACGCGACCAACGTTCAGCTATCTTATCCGCGGATACACAGATGTTTTGCGTTGCTCTTAATTGTCCAGATTTCGGGGAACTCCGACCAGCGGGGTGACTAAGCAGAACCCGTTTCATAGAAAATTTCTAAAAATTAGCCAAGCCCGCTAAGTCGACTTGTATCGGAATGTCGAGAATACTTGGGATTCGAACGGTTTACAGGCGTATAAACAACCTGTTAATGGCTTGCACCGATGTAATTGAAAGAAAGTTTCCAGAAGGCCGCGCGCCTGTTCGCCATTGAAACGCGCAACAGAAGGTTCGTTTTTGTGTATGCGTATTCCTCGTATCGTGCGGAGGATATATCTACATACATTTAGCCCGAAGCAGAGAGAGTTCTTTCCTTCAACGTGGCGCCGCGCGGAGAGAACGCGTAATATCGCAGAACCATCAGCATTTCTCTGCACATGTTACAAATTATACGTATTTATATTTGCCCGGACAATCTAGACACGATAACTGCCGATCTTTGCGTCCGGCGGTACTTAAGGAACAATCGAAATGTGCGTTGATTGTAAGCCCGATCGGAATGAATTTAATCGCGAAACTTTTGTATCGACGCTTTTGAACGGTGAATAAGTTTGGACGAATATACTTCAAGGCGAGCAGAATTATTGTAAAAATAAAAGCTCGATGCATGTAAATACGAGTAGGTTTTATCTCGGCGTGGTTTCTTTGATTATACGGCGACTCCAAATTAACATACGCTAGGCGCGTGACGTTCGCGCTCTTGATTTATCTGAATTTCAATGTTTCCGAGAAAACGATAGGACTATTTTTACGATCGACGAGCAGTCACCTATCGCACACGTGGGACACTTCCAAGTAGGAATGTCGCCCGCTAGAAAAACGCAAACCTGAAGAGTAATCATATACATATTGTTTATCATATCGCGTATATCGAACTTTCACGATACTCACAAATTGGTAGGTTATAGCGGTAACAAATCTTTTCTTTCAACGGCTTATCGCGTCGAATGCTGCTAGCGCCACTCTAATTGACTGCGCGCAAATCATGCGTTAGAACAAGCACGCGGCGTGCGCGCGGAAAAACAAAACAAATTACAGACTTATGATTTATATGCAATGCTAATTATAATAGTAATCTTATTTCCTTATCGTTGGTACAATTCAACGCGCACAGAAGGCAACAGAGCTCGCACTATGACCTTAAAGTGGAATTACTCCGAAGGAGTTCGGTATCGCAAGGACATTCCTGTTAAATGCGATGATGGATGACTTTTGTGAATGCATCTTCATTCAAGTGGCGCCCCGTTTAAAAGGAGGAAAAGAGAAATCGACAAATCCACGCCCAGTAAATCCTACTGGTTTCGAGATGGCACGGTTTTACCGATACGATTCAAGCGCACGCTTTAAAGGCGTCTATTTCAATTGATCCTATTAATTACCTTTGCATATTCCATTAAACGGAACATTTTCGCGTTTCCTTTTTTCTTTTTTGGAGCCCATGTGATCGCAGCTGGAAAGGAAATGGACAGAGATAGGGTTATTAGAGGAAAGAGAAATAAAGCAATCGTACAAGTTAAAGTGGGGTGGGGGAAGAAAATATCGCCGATGGAAAGAGACAGAAGTTCGCATGGGAGAGGGACAAACACTCGGAGGAAATACGATTGCGTCGGCCACACGCAAGCACACACTCACGCATACAAAACTCGACATGCGCGCGCGCGACGTAGAATTTATTCTGTGGTGTTCACCCATTCCGATGTCTAAAACAGTGCCTACGGAACCCGCATAAAATCGAATAAGGTAGAATGCAATAGTTTACGACGCACGCTCAAAGTTTCTGGTGACTATATGAAAACACGAGAGACAAACAACGCACTATCCATACGGGTACGATCGGGTTTGTTCCCTGTACGATTCACTCACCTTCTTTTCTCCTTGTGTTTCTTCTCTTTCCTCGGATGATCCATGACAAAGTGGAAATTGGGGGGAAAAGTTTTTCAGATGTAACGGCACTTTGGGATACTCTTGGTCACTGCCAAGGAACGTATCCAATTTATATTCCGCTTCGATTCGTACCAATTGTCCCTTCCGTACTTTGCCCGCACTGACTCCCTCGCGTTTTCACGTTATCGAAATCGATGCACTAACATACGCTCTCCACACGATACGCAACGTCACCTCTGTTCGGTTACATCCATAAATGTTACGAAACGAAAACACATTCTTCGTCTAACCACACGAAACGTCCGACGAACGCCAAACTCATGGTGTGATGGCGATGGTATAGCTTATAGCAGTGGTACTTCCTATATCTCGTCGGTGGTGGTACTACGACTCGTTACAATGCTGGTGGTGGTGGTAAACGTTCACGGCGTGGTGGTAGAGGTTGTATACACGGTACCGACTGTCCAAAGGGTTGGAACGAGAGGGGAACTGCAAAGTCGACGTCACACCGTTTTCGTTTCATCTTTCTCGTAGATACCGCCATCGGACGGCCGTAACGTAAACCTCTTCGTTGTGGCGCCACGAACAATTAGGACCTTTTCAAACTCGTATCGTATCACCATAAGAAATACTTATCTGTTGATCTCGGTGTGCGTCATAACGCATACGGAAGGAAGGGTCTTTATTAACTCATACAATCCTTTATTTATCACGATGTACAAAATATGTACAAGGAACGGAACTTTACAAGGAGGGGAACGTGAAAATAAAACTCGTCAATTGTACATATTTGAATTCCGCCTTCCTTTTTCCAAGCTCACACAGTTTAAAGTGGCACCAATGACGCCACTTAAATGGTAACAAAATAAATATTGCATATATCTTTGCAAAGGGTCAGAAAATGGATAGATAAGAGAACCAGCATTTAAGAGTAGTTTATTTCGTTCAAAAATACTTTGTTGGACAACCTATTCCTTTGCAAGGAACTATGGAGATCTTGTTTCATTAAGTCCAAGTAAAAATTCACTCTAGCTTTGCAATACAAGTGTATTAATTATTTATTCACTGGCAATAGAACAATCATTCATTTAACATTAGTTCGTTCTATTCCCGTTTCAATACTAGGAGCATCTGGCACCTCTGTTACTTTTGATTCTAGTTCAGAAGGCTTGTGCTCAGCCTCGATATCATTATTGTGCTCATCCATTGGGTCTATCTCATTATCTAATTCATCCATAGACCCTCCTTTCTTTCCATACAGCGACGGATACTGTTTCATGCACATTTGCATCGTTTTAAATGCATCGTAACAATTCGAACCTTTCGGTTCCGCATCTGAGTAGTGAAAACAAGAAAAGGCTTCGCGGAACTCTAAGCCGCATGGTCCGGTAGCCATACCACCCAAACAAGGACAATTCCAATTGATTTGCCCGTTGGATAACAACAAGCCTGGACCTGGCTCCGGTTCTGGAAGGTCTACCTTACTAGGCGTCGCATGATCTTCCTTCGAAGCAAAGATAATAGTATCTTTACCTTCTTTATGAATCAAAGGCATCCTTGACTAATTTGTACAAACATACAAAACAAACGGTATGAACTTTGTTCTTCTTTGTTTTTACAGAAGAAGCAAATCAATAGAGTTGCTGCGTCGCCAAACGCAAATTGTCCTGATTTTGTTTAACTTCAATGTTGATAATTTCTACTATCAGCGCTGAATGATAATAAATTTGCAGTTGCACGATGAATAACGTAAGTGCAAAGTTCCCCTTCGTATTTGTCAGCTACGGTTAACGATGCCCTTAAGCGTACATAGCAGTCGTCATCGCACCTCAGGATGAACCTATGTTCCTTCGGATTGTACTTCAGGATATCAATGGTACACTTGGTTCCTTCCTCGCCGAATAATTGTTTTATGGAGTGAAGAATATTCTTCTTTAGATAAACCCCCGACACTTCAAGGTTAGGGTTAAGTGGCAGTGCTCTACAAATAAGTAATACACTCTCAGTTTGTATATTTTACTTTTTAAATATAACGAAATTGCAATCGCGTTACGAAAACATAAAAAAACAAATGACATATATAGCGAACGAAACGTTTACTAGATTTGCAAATGAGGAGCTATTTCATCAGATTGCGTTGAAAATAATTCGAAGGGCTTATTAGGGATGTCAGAGGTACGTTATGAATGAAAGAGCGAACATAACTATTATTTATAATAATAATCGTATTTACGGATTGTGTATAATTCTTGAAACTTTTTTACTTTAACTTAATTTATGTGGACTATGTTCGAAATATAGGTTAGGTTACATGTGCGCGATCAAAAGGGTAAATGCTGATTGAATGTACTAACAGAGAAACGTCTAAGTAATACATAGTACACACAACACTAACTCGCGACTCACATTGGGCATTCACAAATTTAATACAGCGCTTTTGGAGAAGTTTCGTACAAACACTGCGGCATTTTATTCATGCCCATGTAGCGTGTAGAGCAGACAACACGTTCCTCACTGAATAGATGGCGCCTGAATAGCCGGTGTCGCAAGCTGTAACTTTAAATATACATTATACAATTATCAGGCTGGCATATGTATTTAAATCTAATAAAAATGTATCACTATCTAATAAAAGTTGTAAATATGACAAAACCCCCGATTTTCCATGTTACCATTAATGTCATATTTAAGGGCAAGTTTCCAAAGAGAACCGTACCTCCCTATGCACAACATCCAATACGGTCGCTGGATTTCTAGAAAATATTTCAACGGAACTGCTAGTTACAAAATGGTTATATAAATTGGAGGCGGTCGATGAGCTAGCCTTACCCTAGAAAACCCTGCGAGACATTAGGGGGGATGATGGAACTTATGGTCCGGACATGATCCCCAAAGTTCTTATTTGTCGATAGATAATTAACCCTAATTATACCGTCATTATCTTTCCACCTATGTACATGCTTGATACCTTAGTTTACAGTCTTTTAATCGGTTCCACGCCGTGGATTATAGTAATCTTCTACGAAGGGAACATAATAATTACACGTTTTTCAATAAATACCTTCTTTGTGTACGAATACTTCAGTAGAATTCTTTAACCTTTTCTACCTGTAAATACAAAATGGGAAAAATTTGAGGGGGTTAATGTCAGATAGATTGTAATGTAGAAATTTATTTTGTCCTTCCGCGAAAGCGCAAGCTCTTCGCGCAAGGTCAATGCTAATGTCAATATTCAAGGCTAAAAGCTATTGCAAAGAGAACTTTAAACTCCCGTTACAAGTACGTTTTTGCAAATCGTTTGCAATATTTTAACGTAAGAAATTAAATCACTTTATTGATATTTCATTTCATTTCCTTTATTTTTTTCTCACTTCTCCCGATTACATTTCCTTAATCTAAATAAAAGGTTTTATATTAGCTGCTGTAGTTACTGCATGATCAATTCTCGTTTTAACAACCAAAACTTCTGGCCTTTCCTTCTTCAACGCCGGCTGGATATCAAAGTTTCGATGATCTGTGAAAGAATCGAAACGTTATTCCAATTGTTGTTCGATTGCAAATTCAACGACTGAGCTACCCAAGACCCTTATGCTTATCCTTTTCACTGTTCCATGTGGGTCCTCTATGCCAGGCCTCCGCATTGGCGTATGGCGTTGAAAATACGACCGAGGGGCGTAGGCTATACAAGGCATTGAAAGGCACAAAAAAAATTTTTATTTTAGGGTACAAACCTGAAAAACCTTTTTACTACCCCGCCCCGTCGCTGAATTGATCACGATACTTTTATTATTCCTTAGAGATTCTATGTACAAAGTGTAATCCAGAAACGCAGCAGGGCGAAGGCTCTATCCAAGGCTGCGTATTATCCCACGTCGCTCAAAAATATTTCTAGAAACTTATACCCACCGTGTCCTGTACAAACTATGTAGTAGCCGAGCGGAAAATTTTGCAGGTAAAAGAATGCCTTTTACTCGCTGCAGAAACAGCCGTGCTGAGTGTTACCTATGCATACACATATACGTTGGTCGGCATTTATGTGGCGTAGCAACTTGCGGTACGCTAAAAGGAAATCGCAGGAGCATGTGAAAATTTGCAGCTCGAAAATATCGGTGCGTTTCGTGCAGCTATATACGCTCTTTTGACTTCTCGCTTGATGCATTCAGGGATGCAATCAAACCGGACTTCTTTCATTTAAGGAGACGATCGATGATGGGATGCTTGAGACACGTGCGCGTGTGCGTCGCAAGCCCGAAACCTATATGTACATACACATCCAACCGAATTGTATATCAATTACGGAAAATCATACTGGGGCGTCTAAATATACGCTCGAAAACGAGCATACGCGCATTAATTCTAACCGGGTGTCTAATTTTTCCGGGGCGTTAATGAGCTTCCACAAAACTACGATTCGACGCGCTTCTTTGTTCTTTACGCGAACCGATTCCACGGGGTGTTTTTTTTTTTTTAACTAAACTTCTTTAACGTATCCGCGATACACTGCAGCGTAATGTACAATTCCCGTGGCAACCATAATTCCATATCACGTTCGATAGAAGCGTGTCATCGAGTACAATAGAAGATTAATGACGTCACGGCAACCATACTACGGAAAGTGGCATATTCGTCGAAATATCATGAATAACAACGAACCGTACAGTCATCGTATTTGTGCGGCTGTATTTAATCGACCGCGTTTCTCGATACATTCAGAAAAGCATTTTCAGCAAAACATTAACACGCGAGGAGCGAAATGTATCGGGCGAAGCACAACGACGAGCGAAAACGATGAGGGAGAATAATTCCTGCATCGAGCCGGAGGAACGTTGAGTATCGTGGAATGAAACGTCGTCGAAAAAAAAAGAAAAAAAAATACTAGCAACAAAGGCTAAAATTGCATCAGGAAGCGTGATTCCTGTATATCATTGTGACTGTCGGGTCGCACACCTTCCGCATGCAAGTTTATTCAGTTCGAACGAGGGGTTATATACGCGTTCAAAGGTTAAAAGATCTTACGACCACGGCCCTATGTATGCTTTTCAAGAGATATGCACGTTGGCCGTGCGTGCGCGATTTTTCCTTCTCTTTCCGTAAGAAATGTAAAATAATTCTCTGTGGCTCTCTCCCGAGTCTTTCGCATAATTCGTTTGACGCGCTCGGCTGCGCGGAATTACGCAATGGATAGAGAATAAGGAAAACGGAAGGAGGCTGCGCGGTGCAACGGAAATAAGACGATTCCCTGTGATCATTAAACTCCGTGCAGGAGCTGCCGCCGGTGGAGACTGGTTCTCCTTGACGATACATACGCACGCGTCATATTGCCGTTAGTAAAATCTGTCGATTCAGTTCTATGAAAATCACTGTTACATACACGCGTCTACCCACTTTCCCCTTCTTCCTGTTCCACTATCGTGAGTTCACGATAGGATCGTCCACAAGCGCGCCTCTCTTTCGAACCCTTCGCTACGCCCGCTTCTGCTGTGCGACGCGAAAACAGAATGGAAAGAAAGAAACGAAAATTGTTGGTCACGTGGGTTTTCGCACGGACGGGCTCACGCTTAGCTAAACACGCGGTGCGAAATTTCGCCAAAAAGGGTCGACGATGAATAAAGAGTGTCGAAGTTGTTTTAACATGAAATATAAATATATTTGGGTGGTATTGTACAGTCAGTGATTCGTTCGTATATATACAGAATTATGTACATGCCGAACACTATATCCTCGAATACTCTGCGCGTAAACTCACACATGCATACATTTGACGAATCGGTCGACCCACACGTGTTTCTTCCACGTTTTTCTTTTTTCCACTTTCTTTTTCTTCTTTTAAATAATCATCCATTCATTCGGATCCACGCATCTATACGTATTCATCCGACTCTTGGATCCGCGAACCCCCTCTACACTTTTTCTCTCACGTTCACGCTTTCCCCCTCGCGCTCCGGGTATCTTTATTATCCTGTGTCTTATAAGTTTTTGCGATTAATTAGGACGTCTGCCGCCTGGACAATTCCATTTCTACGAGTACATTTTGGCGCATTTCACGTGCTTTTTTATCGCCCTTTTTTTTTCTTTTATCTGTAAAGTCAGCCTAAGCGGATTTTTGATCGTTACGTCGTACGTGTGTGTGTGCGCGCGTGTGTATATGTTGCGTGTGTGTTAGCTGTATAAGAGAGTGTGGTGTGTATATTGTTTTTTATCCTTTACTTACACATTTTTTTTGCCTTTTGCTTCGTTTTGCGTGTTTTTTTTTTTTGTTTACTTTATTACTATTACAGAACTACGTTACTTGTTTTTTTACGTTTTTGTTTTTAATCCGCGTTACAAACCACAACGAGGTATCGTTACTTTAGACTTCATGACTACAGTTAAAGAATAAGCGTAGAAATGTATCACACTAGAGACTTGTACATTATCTTAAATGCGTAGGTATGTTCTGTTTTTTTCTTTTTCTTTTTACCGATAATACAGTAGTAGTTGGTTAGCTAGCATCACCCCCAGATACGAAGAACCTGTGGTCGTTCGAGGAACCGAGGAAAGATCGTCGTCGCCGAACGGCGAAGGCAACACGCGGCGTGTTTCGCAAAAGGTAGACACACACCACGCAGCAGCCCACAGGGATCTGTACCATATGTTGCGTGCGTGCATGTGCACGCGCACACTCGATGCATGGATATACGTATATATATATATACGTGTATATATATATATATATATATATATATATATATATGTACATACCCTGCTCCGTTCCCTGTAAAGCTCTCGCTAAGCCTGCAACACAACTCCTCTCTCGTGACGGGAAGAAATAACACGCGGTGCATCGGCTCGAATTTTAAACGAACGGTCGAGCAAAGTAAATACGCCGCTAACGAACGATCGGTCAGCGGCTAGATACACAGTGGGTAGTACGCCAACAATTGGGAACTTTCGGCTAATTACCAAATCAAGCAGCCAGATGCGAAAAATACAATCGCCCCTCGGATCTTCTCGTTTGGGGAAAACGGTTCGTGTTCCACGAAACGTCGCTATCGAAGTAGGCTGACGAGCACGTGGAGGCTCTGTCATTAGCAAGCGGACTTTGTCAACGGCTGCCCGATCGTTTCCCAACCGCAACAGAAAGTACATGTGTGTACAGCAATTTTTGGTCCTGCCTTTTCATTCTTTTTTTTCGTTCGAAGGAATGCGATCGACTATCCAGACGCGGCCCGCGTCGCCCTACTTAATACGAAACGTCGCGCTATTGGACACGACGGAAGGAAGGCAAGGTGGCAAAGAAATAGGAAGGGAATGACGGAGACGCGGAAAATGGGAGAGACGAGAGAGAAATGGCAGGAGCAATGTCGCGGGAGGCTGTCGAACTGTAGAGCCATACGGTGTGCTATCGATTGGCCAGAGAGGCACAGGGCTTCGGGTCGCTCCAGGGGCGTATATTCAGTTGTCCCGTTTCGTTGCTCGACTTTCGCGGTGGTAATTTTTGCCAGCTTGTCGCGAGGAAAGGATCGATCGTCGAGAGTTCGTCGAAACGGAGATGGCAGACCGAGGGCGTGGTCCATCGTTTCGAATTGTCGGACCATCCATAGTGAGACAGAGTAACCCATAATGCCTCGACGTTCGTGACACACGGATGTCTCTCCTCTTTATGGTCACGCGGTGCTTTCCAGTGTCGGGACACCTCCACCCTCACTCCGATTTTCCCTTTCTTTCTAACTCACCCCTCGTACCGCGATTTATCTTTCTCGCTTTTCGGTATCTCCCCTCGGGTTTCACCATCGAACGGTCGGACCCCCGTTCTGCACGGAACCGTGTGTTCAACGCGATTTAGTTAGATACGATCCACGATTCTGTAATACACGTACACGTGTGCCGAAAGTATTTCGCCCGACTCGATGCGGACGAGTTTCGTTCTTGGAGCAAAGACGAGCGTGGACCGATCGAGGCACGCCAGCGGTTACGCGGAACACGGGAGAGGAGAAAACAAAAAAAGAAAAGAAAAGAGAATAGAAAGGAGATGAAGAATACGGTGGTCGAAGCGTGGCTGAAAAAACTC
Organism: Nomada goodeniana; assembly: GCA_963969485.1. Taxonomy (NCBI): domain Eukaryota; kingdom Metazoa; phylum Arthropoda; class Insecta; order Hymenoptera; family Apidae; genus Nomada; species Nomada goodeniana. The sequence continues at coordinate 3,029,584 of OZ018301.1, read as the reverse complement.
TCGGTAACTCAAAGCGAATTAGAGGGTTAAAGGAGTGCTCGCGCGCGCATAAACCGGGTGTGCGACGAGGCGCGTACAAAGAATAGCGTAAAATAGCGTACGTTATATTTGCCGAATCAGCCGGTGTACTCTGGTATACAGAACAATTTGTACATCAGAGGTATAGTAGGGTCTTTGTTAGATGCACACCGCGCGGGTCTCACAGGCGCTTTTCAATTCGCCGGCTGACAGCACCAGACTTTCGCTCTTTCTTTCTTTCTCTCCCTCACTCTCTGTCTCTCTCAGCTACCGACCCTAGCCCCTCGACACACACACACGCTCTCTCTCTCTCTCCGTCTCTCTCTTTAAAAGCCGGTCTGACCTGCGGAGAAAAAGATCATTCATCGAGAGAGGGTAGGCGATTTAAGAAAAATTCGCATAGACCCGAGGAGGCGAGGTCCACCCACGGTGAGGCGAGCACGAGGCGCTCATTGTAATTCGGGGTCTCGGTTGGAAGCGGAGAGAGGTTGGTTCGTGGATCAAAAATGCCTTCGGGTTGCTTTATACGGCCGGTACTTTCTGACGTGCAACTACCTGCCATACGGCCCGCTTAGCTTACCCGCTCGGCTCGATCGTCGTCCCTTTGCAAGAGTGCTTTACTTTTACCACCGTGTACCTAGCCGCTCGACGTTCCACCGTGCCACTTTGCTTCCTCGCCCGTTCATTCGTTCGTTCGTTCGTAACGTTCGTTCGTTCGTTCGCTCGTCTATCTATACTTCGCCTCGTCGTTTCTGCCCCAGTGTTCTTGGACCGGGTGTTCAGAGGGGTCCCGAGTTCCACAGAAAAAGCCTCGGGTATATCTTTACGAGCAAAGCCATAAAAGCCGTAGGAGTTCGTCCGTTTCTCGATTAACTCTCGTTGGGGTATGGATCGTCTTCGACCGGCTACGATCCTTATTGTCGTGTATATTCTTCGTGCCCGTATAATACATGAACGAAGGAACTACCGTCCTTCGAAACACCCAGTCACCGTCGCTCTCTAAAGCACCGAACCGAGAGGACGTCGACGATTTTGACAGCGCACTCCTCCCACTTCTCTTCGTTTCCCTCGGCCAGTTCGCGATCAAATTTTCTCGCCCCTCGTCGTCCCGGCTCGCCCTGTCCCTCTTGCTCGAGTACCAAAACTAAATGTCCGCTCTTTCGAACCCGTCACCGTGTCCTTCCCGTTTGCTGTGTCTACCTTCGAGCGGTCTCCTCGCTTATCCGAAACATCTTGCCCACGAGAGCAACGAGATCCTCGTCGTTTGTTTCGTCGCGGCCACGACACCCCCCGCGGCCTCCATGCTGGCCCCGCTACCCTTCACCGTTCCCAAGCTCTTTCTTCCCCCGCTGAATATACATACTCCCGGTCTCGACCGTCGGGGCCAGGCTCAGGGTACAGCACGTTTTACGAGTGTGTGCACGCCTCTCGGGCCGCTGCGAAGGAGGAACGGAAAGTATATACAACGCATATATATATATATATATATACGTTTTTCTTTTACTCCGATTAATCGTATCGCGATAAACGAGGAGTTATCGTTACCGGGTAGAATCGATACCCTTCTGATCCACCGGCACGCGCATCGTCTTTCACACTCGCTACGGGCTCGCGAACACTTTTCGTTTAGGAATGCGCTACACGCAGCGTCTTTCGTTCCTTTCATCTTTCTCTCTTTCTCTCTATTCTCATTCTCTACCCGGCGAACTCACACGTTACACGCTCCTTCCGATCGATCGTCCCCGCTCGTTTT